>JAJOOO010003047.1:0-25690 GCA_029582685.1 Solanum piurae | reverse complement strand
TTTTTTTTGTCGTAGTACATCAATTTAATGAAAAAGTTATTTTTGAAAGTACGTATACTAAAATATTTGCGTGTATTTTTTTAACTTGTGATCTTAAATATGTCATCGACATTTCATTTTTCATTTCATTTTTCACTTAGGCAAGTATTATGGATTGATTATATATTATGGCAATAGCGGAGTCAAAATTTCTATTAAGGGTTCAAGAATACAGTGCATGATTGTCAAAATAAAATTAAAAAATATTGTATTATTTGAGTTTCAAATCTGTTCGTTTAAATTGGATACCCACTATCAGTCCATCACTACGCCTAAAGTATAGTTTTTGTCATTGCTATCCAATTTCAAATATATACTCCCTCCGTTTAAAAAGAATAACTCAGTTTAACCTGGAATGAAGTTTAAAAAAAGAAAGAAGATTTTTTAATCTTGTGATTTTAAATTAAAGTTACGTTAAATGTATCAAATGTTCTTTAATTTTGTGGCCTTAAACATGCCATATAGAAAGTTTCATTCTTTTTTAAACAGACTAAAAACGAAATTGGGTCATTCTTTTTGTAATAGAGAAAGTATTTATTTGACATATATATAAAACGTAATTTTTTGACGAAGGATCTCCGGTTAAAGACCCTGGGATGGCTATAGCTATGTCCTTGATTATGGTGACTTGAATATGTGGTATCGTTTTTCAAAATATTTTCTCAGATTCGTCATAGCGTGGACGAAACGGTAGATGGGAGAGAGGAGGGGGCAAATTCAGTCGGAGAAAGGTTGAAAGAGAGAGCAGTGGAGACGGGGCTAAGAGCCCGTTTGGATTGGCTTAAAAAAAGTAGTTTTTAAGTTAAAAATAAAAAGTTAAATTGAAATGACTTTTAAGTCAAAAATTAAAAAGTAGGAAAGACCTACTTTTGGTTTCTGACTTATTTTAAGTTATTTTTTATCTTACCAAACACTTCCTAACTTATTTTAAGTCATTTTTGATTTATTTTAAGTTATTTTTTATATTTGTCAAGCACTTCTAAAAGTTAAAAACTGATTTAAAAGTAGATTTGATAGACTTTTAAGTCAATTCAAACGGGCTCTAAATGTGGGGGAAAGGCAAAAGAGAGTATGGATGAAGCATGGGATGCAGCTAAAGAAACAAAGAACGTTTTAGTTGATGATGCCAATGATGAAATGAAAAAGGGGTATGAATATCCATCAACTCATAAAGATAAACATACACAAAACTCAAGGAAACGTGCTGATGGTTATGATTTGAGAGAAGAACTTATTTACCTGTACTTGGCACGTTTCTTAAAAAATAATGATCATTGGTATGAAAGTGTTTTATTATATAGCTTTAGATTTTGAGACGTTATTTGATTAATAATAAGTATTTCCTTTATTTAAAAAAAAATGACCTAATTTTCTTTCTAGTTTTTTTCAAAAAGAATAACCCTTTTCATTGTTTGGCAACATTTCAATTTTAATTTTTCATGTGGCATGTTTAAGGCCATAAGATTACAGGATATTTTAGTACATTTGACATAATTTTAATTTAGAATCATAAGATTAAAACGTCTTTTTTTTTTCTTAAACTTCGTTTCAAGTCAAACTAGGTCATTCTTTTTAAAACAGAGGGAGTAATTAATACTCCTATCTGAAAGTAAAACAGAAATTTGTTTTTTTTTTGGTTAAAAAGTAATTTGAAATATTGGTAGAAGGGAGTAGCAGGTAACTTTTAATTTCGGAGTTTCAAGCATAAGCTAAAAATAATTAGATCCATGGTTCTAGTCTTTGAAGTTTGTTATTTTAAATGTGTCATAATATTTGTGTTTTTACATTTTTAGTAAAAATATGGATTAATGAAGAAAGATTTCATGTTTAAAGCTTATTGGATTTATAAATTATTAGGTTATCTTTTTTAATTAGTATGATGGATAAAATTATTCAGTTCATGTGTTCTTTTTCTTCCTAGGAGTTTTTTTTAACTTTTGGTCTCTTGGCGATTTGAGTTGCAACTTTAAAGTCGAAGGTGAAAGATAATTATTTTGAGCAATTGGTTATCAAACATATAATAATAATAATAAATTAAAAATAGAAGTGTAATTTCTTATTTAAATGTAGTGATGTAAATTAGGCACTTGGTTGGTTCATTTCTTTTTCCATAATAATATAACGTGTTTGAAACTTATTTCTTTTTTAACTATCAAAAGTAACCCCTGTAATAATGAGGGTAACAAGTTATCTAAAAAGCTAAATCTGATTAGAGGCGTCTCCTCTAAATGAGTTTTGTAGTATGCAATTTGAATTTAGTTGGGGATTTTAAATCAAATAAGATTGTCTAAAAAGCTAAAACAAGTAATACTTTTATATGATTAGCAAGAGTCAGGTTGAAATTAGAGGTGATAAAATTAGCTCATAATTAATCGAACATGTTAAAATTTGGGCTAGTTACGTTATTGATCGAGTCATTTATTAGTTTAACTTAAGTTAGCTTAATCAATTACACATTACAGTAAAAATTGGATTGATATATAATTTAAATTGATTAATGAAAAAAATTATCAAAATATTATTAGGTTTTTGCACAAATTCCTCTTTCAGGGTGGTTTTTAATATTGCTTTCGAATAGAATATTCTAATATTTGCTTTTGTTGCTCATTTCATAAAATTTGTGAATCAAAGTATTTGTATTTATAAGATAATTTTGCAAGGCACAAGGTTAGAGCATTTTTACCCTCTCCGGAATAAATTGTATAATATTACTATGACTTAATTCGCTCGACATAAGCTTAGAATTTATTGTCTTGCTTGACATATTTAATAGAGATTAATTTATGTCTTTCATAACTTATGGGATGTTATAATACCATGAAAATATAAATTTATTTCCTGCAAATAATTATTTGTTATTTCATGGCATATCAAAAAGGATAAAAATTAAACATTATCCTAAAATAGGAACATTTATGCGAATGCCCCAAATATTATCAAAAGCATATTTTTTTAATTTGATATATTAATAATAAAAATTATTTTGGAAAATGAATTAATTAATTAAAACTTAATCAAACAATTCATTTCAACCCAAATAAATCACTTCAACACTATTCATTTCAGTCACATTCTTCATCCTCAATTGAATCGTTGTATATTTATTACCTCAATTTATTTTGTTCAAACAAATTCAAATTAATCTAGACCAAATAATTACAATTGATTAATAATTCATACATTTATTAACTCAATTTAGCTTATTCCAGTTAATTTTAAATTAATCCGCTCATTTAACACCTGATATTATAACATGGTCCATCATGGTCCATTAAATGATTTTTTTCTTTTATCTTCGTCTAACTTTGGTTTGCTACTTCAATCATTAACTCTATGTGCTTTACGTGTCGAATTGTAGTAACTTTACCCCCACCAAATAACTACTGCTTACTAGAATTCACCTAGAACACAACTACTTTTATGATAAAAAATTATCAGCATTATATTTACACAAATAGAATAAATATAGTAATATAATATGATGAGGGCTCGATTCCCATCATTGTCACTACGATAAAAAAAACTTTTAGCGTTAATAAATATAGACATTAATAAAAAGTGTTAAAGTCTTTACTGACATTAGTTAAGTGTCATTAGAATCAATGTCGCTAAAGACTTTAGGAACATATACAAAGAGTGTTAATTGCAGCTAAAAATACATATTTAGCGGCAATTAAGCTATTACCTTTAATTAATTATCGCTAATGATCATTTTTTATGTAGTGTGTATGCCTCTGCCTATTTCCCCCTTCCTTTATTTTATTCAATTGTACAAGACTTCGAAAAATAACATTTAAAATTTATAAATAAAATAAAACATAGAAGACTTTTATACAAGTATTATCTTTTTAATTAAATTATAAGTGGATATAAGAGATTTTTTCTTTTGTATATAATTAGAAACTTATTCCTTTTTTGTTTGGTGCGAGTTCAACTTAAGCTATACATTGCCCGAGAAGAGCGGTTTGGGTGCAATTTTTGAAGCTCTTCGACCACTTGCGGCAGAATTTTCAAATTTATTTATTATGGAGATGTTGGCACAAAGGGATCATTTCCTCTGTTAAGATTACTATTGGGGATAAATAAATTATAACATCTGGAAATGGAATTCAAATAAGCAATTTTGATCCATTTTTTGGTACTACAATAAAAACTTCTCTAGTATTAAGGAGATTCAGAATTATATATATATACCAACAAAAAAGATATCATGTTTGTAAAAAGATATCAAGTCTAAGAGTCTTTCTGGTTCGGAGTCGCTTTTGTTAGGGAGAGTGGAATTTTCCAGCGCAAATCCGAATTTAGTCGGGCTCCAATGTGTGTACCAGACACCATATGGGAAACCAAAATATATATATATATAAACATGGCTTTAGTTGACATCTATGTGTTCCTATTTTGAATGTTCGCAAGTAGACATTTAAATTTATGAAATACACTTAAACTTATTTGAATTATGTCATGTAGGAGACGTGTGTCTATTTGTGCACATCCAATGTTGGAGGCATAAATATTAGTTGAGGTCAAGTTGAAGGACACATTTATATATTATAGGAGTAGTAAATTGTAAGGTAAATTCCCTGGTTATGATTGTAGTTGTGGTCCTCACAAGCTTTATTAACCTTTTGTCCTAGCATGCCTAACCTAGGCAACATTCATTATGTTACTACTCTTCAACAAAACTCCCATCTCTCCTCTTGGAATCTTCATATTCAATAATTAAAAAAAAAAAAACATGGCAAACAATGATGGTGTTGGAGGGGTGGGGGTGGGGATGGTGGTGCAAGTGAAGCACTATTGTCAAGTGGAGAAATGTGAGGTTAATTTAGATGGTGCTAAGAAGTATCATCAAAGGCACAAAGTTTGTCAAGTTCATGCTAAGGCTCCTATTGTTTTGCTTGCTGGTTTAAGGCAGAGGTTTTGTCAACAATGCAGCAGGTACTCTTCTTCCAAACAACTCTATGTCTACCTTATTATTTTAGGCTAATTTTGAGTGCATTTTGCTATATCCCTCATGCCAGTTTCATTGTAAAAACAAAATCTTTTATGTACAAACAAATTGTTAATCCTCTTGATTTAAGAGAAACTTATGGTTCTTAAGTTGTGTGGTAGTATAAGCTATTACCTTCCCATGTTGCATTAAGACACATTCGAGATCAATTTCCGAAGCATCACAATATTAAACCCCTCGGTTCCTTTTGATATATCGATGCAGAAGTTAATCTCTTATTCAACTCTTGAAAACTCTTCTCACATGAGTCTTGATCATTAAAACTTGGTCTTTCTTTTGGGTAAATTTGGTCAACGGGGCAACAATCGAGAAAAAAACACCCTACAAATCTTCTGTAATACCTAACCAAACCCAAGAAACTATGAATCTATCTCCAGTGGAGTTGTGGGTCTAGCTCAATTCTTAACGGCTTCAATCTTTTGGAAATCTACCTTAATACCTTCGCTAGAAACTACAAGCGTCCCTTTAGGTCACAGGTTGAAATCCTAGGTTAGCTTTTTTATATTCTTTCAAATTGAGTTGTTAAAATTCTTGATTCCGCTACAGCTAATAGGCAGCAGGCTTTTAACTTAGTACTCTCAATCCTTAAAAAGGCCATCATAGTCGTGCATTTCCTTTTTCCCCTTTAATCTTCTCGTTGCATCAATAAAATTAGAAGTTCATTTTTTAAATTGTTATTTAACTAAGTAATTATTATCTCAAAAAAGTCAAAAAAAAAAGAAGTGACTTTCTGACGTAATAACTATTTGTTGAGTGACTATTTAAAAAATTAAACTCGAAATTTACCGATCTTGAGAATTTATATGAGTTTTTCCCCATGAAGGATTTTTATCTTAAAGACTATTTATGCTTGTCTAGCATACCAAACGACCTCGACATTTTAATACGTGACATATGCATCTCATTCAGGTTCCATGAGCTCTCAGAATTTGATGGCACTAAAAAGAGCTGTCGCCTGCGTTTAGACGGACACAACAAGCGGCGTCGCAAAACACCGCTGGCCATTGAGATGGAAGATAACCAATGCAGGTTGATCAATGGGGAAGCCAGCCCACATATGGACATGACTATGTCCAGCAGGAATACTATCCACACTGCTGATATCTCTGGATGAAATGCTTACTCTCTTCTGTCAGCCCCCTCGGGGGCATCGTTGTTAAGACCTATCGTTCGATGCTTGTAATGAAAGCAGAACTCAAATAATGTTGTAGTGGTTATCCTAGCAAACAACATTCCGTTTATTTGAAGTTTGTGTGCAAACACTCAAGAAGTTGGAACTTAAACGTTTATACAGTAACATGACGATTGACAAAAGCAAGAAATAGTTCAGATTTTACATTTTAAACAAACTCTACGCACACGTTAACATCATCTACCAAGTGCACAGAGAGAAGATTATTGGAACCTTACAACTACGCAGGATATATCATCGGTACTTCCTCTTGCAAGAGCATGTTCATTGAGATGCTTTGCAGCTGACCGCGCATCCTTAATATCTTTAATGCAATCTGCAGCTTCCTGATTTGACAGTACCTGGTATTTTACGCGAAAAGTAGCACAAATGTTACACTAGCAACTATGTAATGCATACAAGAATATAAAGGTTACCATATATTCGACAAACAATCAGAGCATAGTCCAATTATATTCTAAGGCTCTGGAAATGTAAGTAGCTAACCTTCCACACGCCATCACTAGCCAAAATGAGAAACTCTGTATCATCATCTATGAGCTCTACCACTACATCTGGCTCTGAACTTAGATGCATCTTCAAGCTCTTGTCGCCAAATGCTCTTGCTACTGCTAACTGTCCATCAACCCGAGGAACGTCACCTGAAGAGAGGAATTTTGTTTTAAACAGAAAATACAAAACTCAAGCACAATAGAATAGAAGCACCGGCAATCATGCCCCAGCTTCCGTCCCCACTTCTGTCTATCAATGAAGACATGGCCCAGAACGACATATTCGCAAACGGCCATAGTTTCTCAACAAGGTTCCACATACTATTTTCCAATGGACATAAGCAAAAACTTCTTGGTTTTGGCAAAGGGGGTATCGACTCTGTATTTGCAAACCTACTACGCCTTAACTCCTCTAAAACGACACTATTAATAAGGTCGAAGCAATATTTCACATTTAAATCAACAACTTAATGTCGATAAGAAATTGGATTCAAAAGCAAATTTCCACATATGATCAAGGAAGTCGATAAATGCAAACCTTCTCATATAAATACGTAAATTAGATCTAGTAAAGGAAATTCATTTGAACACTATGGCTGGTTCCTTCCTATCATTGATGCATAAATTAATGAAGATACCATTTGGTAGTGACTGATTTCTTCTATGATTTCTTCGGACTCTATAGTGAAATTACAAATTATAATTTCGCACCTGGAAAATTGGACACGAAACCACCTTTGCCCTCGATGATCTCCCTCTCTCTGCCAGGCTCATGATCAATGGACAGCTGCTTGGCTACTCCATTTTTGTAAATGACTGCACGAGAATCTCCGACATTGGCTACAACTAGTTTCTGACCATTAATCAATATGGCTGTAACAGCAGTGGATCCTCCTTTCCCCAAATCAGCAGCCTTATCCAAGATAGTTGTATCAGTTATGCGGTAGGCTTTCCTGATTGCAGACTCCGGTTCAGCCCAGAAGTTAGGCTACATAACAAAACAGAAAATGTGATGAAAGTTCATGGAATTCAAGCAAAGAGTCACGAAACTGAACGCACAACCACCACAATACATGTCAAGCATTCAATAGTAACGCGAAAGCATTACCTCGTTGAGAATATTATTGAATAGGTGAGATCGTAGATACTCAGGAATCTCATGGCTTAAATGGCCATCAAATATTGCAAATAGACCAAGTTCATTTTCATCAACTTGTTTAAATTGTGCAAAAACATAGTCTTCCATGGTGTGATGCGACTTTCCCTCAACCATGTGATACCCATGGGTTATGTTCTTCGACATCTTACTCTTACCTCTTCCGGTATCAGATGAACTTAAGCCAACCTTTTCCTGCAGAACGAAAGAACCGTGTCACTACATGTGTATATATCAGGCAATTCATCATAGTACTTGGAAAAAACTTCACCACAGTGGCAAATTTTCCACATAAGTTGAGATACTACAACAACAACGTATCCCGTATAATCCCACAAACTGGGGTCTAGAAAAGGTAGTGTACGCAGATCTTACCCCTCCCTACCTTGGAGGTAATAAGTTGAGATACTGAATAGAGAAACCACACATCGAACTATCATATATATACGTAATGCCAATGGGGTTAAAAGGAATAAAGCTTAAGATAAATAGCTTGATAAAAGAGGAATGAATTCTTAATGCTACTATTCAGACCTCCTTTTTTACCAACAACAATTGCTACACCTCAATCCCAAATAAGTTGGGGTCAGCTACCTGAATCCCCACTTTAACATTCAAACTCATTTTACATCATCAAGGACAGAGCTAGAGGGGCGAAAGGGTTCATCTGAACCCCTTCACCGGTGAAGAATTACACTGTATATATAAAGTCAACTTTCTTATTTATGAATATAAAGTAGATGATCTACCCGTATTGCACGAAAATCCTGTCTCCGCCATTGAAAATCATCATCATCCTAGATAAAGTTGGATCTTTTTGCATCATAGAAAATTTCTGCCTACTCTAAGCAATGGGCATAAACTTATTTTTCCTGAACAAATTAACACCACAAACAGCTACTCTATAATAGGACTTCAATTTTAAAAAAATTAAGAGGCAAATTGTGACACTTAGTAGCAAACTAGTTCATCAGCTAAGTTTATTTGATATGAAATAACTGCAATAGGTTGATTATGTAGATTTATCGAAAACAGTCTTTGTATCTTACAAAAGCCCGGTAAAGTATACCTACACTCTAACCTTCCCGTACAATTATTATATTGGATATGTTGTTTGATGTTAAAAACTAACTTTGTGGGACAACACTAATCATCATATAATCAAACATATATTGTTACAACAAATAGAAGGCTAATTGAACAAGTTATTTTGAAGGGAAAGCCATAATAAACGTAAATTATTTTTTAAAAATAAATAAATAAATTAGTAAGTTAGATGGATTTTACACCAAGCTAACAAATAACCAAATTCAATTATTTTTTCTGCAGGATCAAAACCAAAACTCAGACAGATTTCTAATTACGTGCAAAATAAGCTGAATTATTTACAATTAATTAAGATCCACGAGTAATATCGATAGATCAAGGTAGATTAATTATGTTTAGGACTGGGTGATTAGCAATTTTAATTATATATACGTACCTTAATTTTGTCGATGATTTCTTTGCCTCCAGTCATGGTGTAAAATTAATAAAATCGAATAAAACAAATCAAAGAAAATGTAGAAGAAGATTAGAAGAGAAAATTGCAGAAGGAAAGTGACAAGTGTATAGGAAAAGAGATGACAATGTTCCTATGATTGACACGTCTCTTACTGTCTACGTTTTGTTTGGACGTCAAATGAGCGGGTTGGACTGAACTAAAATAGATTAAAACGATCTAATGAATGAGCAGGTTATTGAATCGCTTAAAAATTATTATAATCAAATAAAGATGTCTTTATATAATACTTTGATTAGATTGTTACAGGTCAATTTAGACTATATATCAGTTAGCAAATACTCCACAAATTAAATTTAAAGTGAAACAAATTACAAGGTGAAAAATTAAATCATAGTCAATAAATTGAAAGTTGAAAGTTCAAATCGTAAATTTAAATCAGCCAAGTTACTCAGATTTTTTCTAACCATTTTCTAATTAGCTTTATTTTACGCAAAAAAAGGAATATATTCATCTATTTTTGGCTGGAACTTTTGAATCGGGAATCGGGATAGTTAGTTGTGAAATTATTTTATACCATAGTCTTGATATTATTTTATTCTATATTCAATATTGACACTGATATCAAGATTAGCTAGTCACCACTTTGATATGTAAAACAATTAAATGGCAAAGATATTTTCTTCTAATAGCTTGTTTCGATTGTTGTTACGTACATCATATCATATTGTAGTGTATTAGTTTGATGAATATAATATTTAGCTAGATAGTATTACGTAAGTTTTTATCATTTTCAATATCACGCATTAATAATTTATAGGTTAACATTATACACAGGTCATGTTTCAAGTATTTGGGGTCAGTAATTTAAGGTAATAGGTATCTTGATGAAGATGGCGCATGTCGTATTGCTACTAAATAAAATAGAGGCTTGCATATGATATTCTATAATCTATATGATAAGAATGTGTCGTCAAGCTTTAGCAGTAAATTTTACAAAGTGGACGTTATATCGATTATGTTATGTGCGGTGGAGTGTTGGTCAATCAAGAACTCTAATTTTCTGAAGATCACTAGAGTATCACAAATGAGGATACTTAGACAGTTGTAGAAGCATACCAAGAGATATATATATAAGGTTAGAAATGAAGATATTCAGATCAAGTAAGATGCCAAAAGTGAGATTACAGTAATTCGGGATTGTGAAGAGGAAATATCGGGATGTCTCGATAAGAAGAGTGTGAGAGGTTGGTCGTAGTGCGGTTGTACCTCTTTTTAGTGGGCTCCAAACCTGGTCAAAGGTAGTAAGTACTAACTTGACCCAATTCCTTCAAAAGTAGCCGTACCACTCTAAGAGGCCCAGATCCAAATCGTATTAAATATTTGGAGGCCCAAACTAAATTACTCGACAAAGTTGCACCTGGTGGTCCCTAAAGATGGACTAATTTACACAAACATCCTTCTTTTAAGGCTATTATTTAAATTTTATCTCTGTTTTAAAAGTTGCCCATATATAGCTCTCCTGACGAACAAAACATTAGACTGTCATTTAACTTATATATAAAATTTCAACTCATGTTCTAACAATTTCTCATAAGATTAATCAATTACAAGTAAAATAAAAAGATGATCATTTACTAAATAGCCATCCCGGAGAGGGACGCCCCAATTTCTCGATTTTTTTTATATATATATAAATTAGCTTTGGAATAAAAAGTATATAAAATATGGTCATTCCATGTACCTTTTGTTTTAGTGGGCTCCAATCCAAGTCAAAGGTAGAAATAACTGACCCAATTTCCTTCAAAAGTAGCCGTACAATGAAGACTGAAGCACACGTAAAGGCCCATATCCAAATCGTATAAAATATTCAGAGGCCCAAACTAAATTACTGGACAATGGTGGACCCAAAAGAAGTTGTTAGGCAGAAATGGGCCCCAAATGGGTCATCCAAATGCAAAAAGTTTAGAAAAAGGTATGGATATATGCTGTTCGATCGACTAGTTTACCAATATGGTTGAATATACATAATTTATTCATTAATAGGCATGTATTTTATGTATGTAGTATATGTATATTTAGTATAAAGTATATACATATAACAACATATATATTTCGTACATGTTTTATAAACTAGTTGGTTTAAGTGTATAGAGTCATAATTATCCCCAAAAATACTTGTTATCCCTTAACTTTTGTACTTTTTAGTCCGAGATCTAAAAGTTCATACTGAACAAACTAAAAATCTTATATGAAAATGTTAAATTACGATCTAAAATTTTGTATAGTCAAATGTTGGTCAATCTCAAAAAATTATATTTGCACAAACTTTTTGAAAATAGAAATAAAATCTAAATGATGACTTAAAAGAAAACACAAGTGGGAGACATTGAAATTTCAAAGAACTTTTATTGTCTCTTGGATTTGGATTTATTAATGCCCTATAGATCCAAGTGGAAGTCCTCAATATTTGCTTTTTTGCTTCATTAATCAAAGAGACCAATGTTGAACTCATCATTGTATTTGTCTTGGGATTCAAAGACATCCCCAATATGTTATCACTTGAGTTTTTTGGGTCCCCCTCTTTGTTTTTTTGTTTTTTTGTTTTTTTACTTTCTCTCTTTGATATATATATCTATACTTTGCTTAAAATCTTCTTTTACTTTACATGAAAGTGTTCTCCTAGAGTTAGTCTCTTTATCTTTCAGGTATAAAGCAACAAAAGCAAATAATATAAAGTAGGTCTATCAACCATAGTGTGAGAGGGTATTCTTTTGGGGAGAATTGTAATAGAATTTATCTTGTGCATTTTGATTAATTTTAAAGCTAATCATTATTTTATTAGTACAAACATAGATAACTTTGTACATCACAGCTTAGATAAATAAGGAGAAATTACATATAGTTTTCGATGAATATGAACGAGAACCTCATGATTTCCAGCTCACTCTATTGACCACTAGATCATATCTTTAGGTGATCATCAAGAGAGTATTCTTTTGAGGAAGAAAATTTCAATTTACTAAGAAAATAACTAGAAGTAATTGTCGATAATAAGTAGAATTAGTAACTTAACAAACATAGCAAACAACATATTATAATATGTTAAATTATAAGTATTAATAGTGCAATTTTTCTTTTGAAAGTCCATGCATAGAAGTTAAATCTACTAAGATTTAATTAATATAAGTTAAATCCCCCATAAGTTAATGTCCATGTTTATCGAGTTTCTTATTATTGATGATCCAAACCCTTTTAACCTTGAAATGCTACAACATGATCCTACTTCTTCTTCATCTTTAGTACTCCGTTCATCATAAATTATTTGTCGTAATTCATTTTTTACGTGCCTCTTAAGAAACAATAATAAGAAGAGTTGTTTAACTATTTTATTTTTTATTAGCATTTAAACATTCATAACATCACACATAACTAAGTGTTTATAATCTTCAAGAACAATAACTATTAGATAAAATGGAAAAAATAATTACTTTTTTTCTTCAACTTCACAAATAATTTGAGACGAAGGATAATGAAAAAGAATATAATTATAATTCACTGTTAAAATCTTGAGAAATCAAAGTTCTTAAATCCTCTAGTTGCAATAATAAATCTCAATCTCTTTTTATTGACTTTTAAGCCAGCAGGTCACTAATCTTGATTATGATGATCTGTATCAAATTAATAATAGCAGTAAACTAGTTATTATTAAATATAATTTACACTACATATCAACATAATTTCATACACTAATATTCAGTAAATCTACACGCTTCCAATATGATTACTTATCCCTATAGAGTAACTAAATTAATCAAATCTATAGTTGTCAACTTAAAGTAATGTTTAAAAGAAATTATCACATGATTTTTAGTCATTTAGACCACTAATCTTCATTAGCAAGTCCCAAACAAGGGGTCCATTTATTCCCTCTTTAGGGGAAAAAGCCAACTCTTTATACATTTTTCATATCAACCAACAATTTCGTGCTCGAGTATAAGTATGTTTATAATATGATCAATTGTATCGATTGAGTTACAAATTCTCCGATTTAGCTCAATTTACAACGAAAATAACTGTAAATCCAATGGAAAATCGTGGTAGAAAGAGCAATTCAGGTGACAGATTTTCATTTCCAACAATTATGCCGGTTCAGGAAGGACAAGAAATGGAATTTGAATTTTCCGGTAGTGTTTCGCCGGGATCTCCGAAATCTCCGGCGGATCATTTGTTCTTCAATGGACGGTTATTGCCGCATTATTTCCCCTGTCAACCGGTAAGTAATATCAATAGTCCGATTTCATTTTCGCGATCAACGAGCAGAACAAGTAATGCTAGTAGCAGAGATTCGCTCTGGTCTTCGCGCAGCAACAGCACGAATAGTCGTAGCAGTTGCAGCAGTAGCGCGAGGACCAGCACGAGCGAATCTTCTGAAAGGAAATTGATAAATCAAGGGAAGAATTCAGCGTTTGCTATGTATAGAAATTCGTCGAATAATATGAATTTTTCAACTACTCTGCATACTGGAATTTCCCCTAAATGGCAGTTTATTGTGACACCAGCACCTGTAATGAAGAAAAAACACCAATTTTCAGCTCCAGTTATGAAGAAAAAAGGGCAATTTGTTTCGAATTCTCAGAAACAGAGTGCGAAAGGAGGCAAAGAGATGAAGTCGAGGAAACAGAGGAAGGAAAATGGTAAAAGAAAAGTAAGATTTTGGTTTTTGCGAAGAGTTTTCAGGAAGTTTATGTCAACTTGCAGAGAATGCCACGCTATGGAACCAACAAGAAGAGAGAGGATTTCTCGTCGTTGAAAGCTATGTTGCTCGGATTTTTCCAAAATATCGATGGCAATGGGTGCATGTCAGATATTTCAAAAAATAGTACATTTTGGATAATCGAATACGAGCAACATAGGTTGAAAGATTGACATTACTATTGATTGGCATGTGTGGTGATGATTGGCTAAATTTTTAACTTTGGTAATTATTGATTTATGATTTTGGGAGATAATATTTTTCTGAAGTCATTAAGTGATTAAGCTTTGATTTGTGCAAGGTTTGTGATAAACCTTCTATGTCAAATAGATTTTAATCATGTTTTGTTTCCTAATCTCTTTACTTGCTTTTTATAATCACTTTGTATACGTACTCACTGACCAAGTTAATTCAAATTCACGTTTTGCAAGGTTGATTGAAAGGGTAGAGATTGCATTTATTCCATCACATTTAATACACATCTATTCACTAACTCACACTGATCATATCAAACAAATGAATGCAAGATACCTATTAATTTTTGTTACAAGAAAGTTCTTGCCCTTCCGTCCAAGCATTGTTTTTTATTAAGTACCAATTAAAGATAGTCTTTCCCTAATTCCATCCAAGCATTGGATTTTTTTCATGTTGTCAAAGATTTTAATAATAAAATAAAGTTGTGATCAAATGTCTGATTGAATTGATCAAGTCATGCAAGAACAAGGTTTAAGTCTATCGATCTACAAGGAATACTCAGCTGCATATATTAATAATGTAATTCCATTTGACATTATCATAATGATAAACAACTTGTCTATGACAATCTTCTATTGAATTCTCAAAGAACTTTTACCACTTCATCCACGCAAGGATAGAAACTTTGTCATTGGGGATTGATAGGAGATATATTCGAATATTTTCACTTTTAACTTGTGACATTATTTTTACATGACGAGCAAATTTTTTTACCGAAAAGAATATACTTGCAATCTAATATTTTTATAACAATCTCATTTGTTTGAATATTTTTTAATTGTTATAACAAAATATTATTATAAAAAAACTCATAACATATAATATAATATAAAAGTTGAGTCCAAAAGAACTTGATAATTATAGTGAAATATTAGTTTTAAGAAAGTCTGACCGAATGTAGCGATCAAAATTCAAAATAAAACGAAAAGTAGCCTTTAAAAATTATACATGATAAACTCTCTTAATACTGACTTGGCCATAATAAATAAAATATGAAATGATTTATATAAGCCATCTCTAACTAATTTAAAATTTAAACATACGTGACGCTATTTTGTTTATATTTTTGAGATTTTGAGCGGTTATAAAGAGTGATTTTCAAAGAATCTGAAAAAAAATTAATTTGAATTTCTTATTTTGACAAGTGAGGCTTAGTAAGTGATTGATAACCTCCGTCAATGATCGATAGGTTTAGAATTCGAGTCATGCTGGAGAGAATGTGGGAACACTATTGATTCTATGAAGAAAAAAAACTTCTCATTTTATCATTGATGATAAGTTTTTATAATCAGACAATTATTACATAGCATATTTGATAAGATTATAAGTTTAAAAAATCTTATAACTATATTTTTTTATAGGAAAAATGGGAGAGAATATTACAAAATGAAAAATCAATTTCTCATCAATAAAGGGAAAATTCAGTTAACCTATCAACTGAGCTTGCTAGTAAAATTCACCTATAACTACATAAATATTACTACGACATATCCAATATCATAAAAAAAATGAATTTATTTTTTTACATAAATTTCATGTCCAATTATATAAATAAATTGATAGGGAGGAAAAAGATGGTGAGTTCTTAAGTATAATGAACGGGTTGCTCCGCTCTTAATCAAGGATCTCAATATTAAGCTTTGAATATACAAAAAAAATCTTTCATACCGAACGCTTCTCCCAAATTGCCTCTATATATACATTATAAATTTTAATTAATCGGACTTCAATACATATATCGACTATCGAATCAAAACCTAACCAAAGAAAAAAGTTGTTATCTTTGGATTCTAGTAGTTCGTCCTGTGTGGCAAGGCAAAAATTAAGGAATAAAGAAGATTCAACATCATTTCACGACCAAAAGCTACTCTAATTTCATCTTCCCGCCTCCCAAAATATGCCCCATGACAAGACACCAAAAACCAACTCTTCTCAAACAGTCCAAAGAAAGAAAAAAATGAAAAAAAAAAGACATCAATTTCTTTTTTACTTTTCATATTTATTTATTTTTGCTAATGTCCGGTATTTATTTTAGGTAAAGAATTTTGAAGTTTGTGATTCTAAAATTTATAATATATATGTATTCGATAATTTTTTTAATAAATATATGTAATTTGTATGAGTTCAATAGAATTCGTATATGTCAAGCTAGCTCTACATGACTTTAGGTTCGATTAAAAGTGATGGATAATTACACATCTTTTACTTTTGAATATACATTTTTTATCACTATCTTATAAATTCCTAATGATTTTGTTGAAATATCGTACAAATGGATCCTCCCCTCAAAACATTCAACAAGAGGAAGAGGTAGGATCAATTGTTATTCGTTTTAGCAGAAGAGGTCTCGGTTTTACGAGGAGAAAATTAATTTATTGAGTTTCAATATAAATATCAAACGTCACGAGAAAAATAAAAAAACAAAGAGAGAGACCAAGCAGTAATGTTATTGTAGATCTTTACATAAGAGTACTATTTTAGATAAATCTTAGAACATAAAGTCGCAACTTGAAAATATTTTGAATATTTGGGCTCCATTATTGTGTAATGTCAACTCACCAAATGTCAATAGGAGTTGATCTATTATTTGTCATCACACCCTATTTTTCAAATGTTGACCCACATATGTAGTGGTTATACTAAGCTTTTACACAAAACACTCCTCAACTTTAACCCTTTAATTACTCCCACCGTCTTAGTTTAAATGTCTTACTTTTCTTTTGTGGTTCATTCCAAAAAGTTATATTTTTTTATTTGACAAGTTTTCAATTCCAACATTTTACGTAGCAAGTTTAAAATCACAATATTTAAAAATCTCCCTTTATTTCTTAAATTCCCTGTACAGTCAAACTAACACACTTAAACTGAGACGCCCAAAGAAATTTTTATATTGCTCGAATTCTTTTTACGAAACCCATTAATTAAAGCCATGTTAGATCCTCCAAAAATGCATGATATTTTGATGATCCGATACGAGCGCAATGACATTTTTAAGGATCCAGACAACACTAATTTTAAATCTAATAGACATCCATATTCTTCCTACAAGAAAATCATGGAGAAGCATAAATTTTCCTTCATTTCTAGATGAACTGATTAAAAAGACTACAAGAAAAAGTGGAAACATTCAATGGTCCAAAGGATGAAGGAAAACCAAACTATTAAAAGAGCACTAAATTAAGCAGAAAACACAACTTAAAGCTTTTTCTTAAGTACAACTTCTCCGCACCATAACCCTAGAAAGATCATTCCAAGAATCTCTCCATCACATCAGGGTACATTCCTCCTTCATTCCTATATTCTCCAGGATTATTCGCGTGCTGATCAAGTGAAGTCGATGAATTAGAAGACGAAGCCATCCTAGCAGGAAGCGTATAGCTTCTCTTGAACTTGTCCATCTTCCGAACGCTATCAGGGTGGCTATCCAGGCTCAAGAAATCGTTTGGATTAGCCCCTCCGTTGTTGTGCAAGCTAGAAGCATCTGAGTTCGGATTTGACGTCTTCCCATCAAGACTAAGCGGGTGCTGATTATGATCCGGTTTGGAACCTAAGCTATCAGGATTGAACAGGATCCTGGAATCATCATTTCTACCAGTGAGAGCACTAAAGAACGTTAATCCATTAGGCCACTTGATATCACTCTCATGATCAGCAGCAGCTCCCATCATATCTTCCATTCGTGGTTCGGATGAATGAGGAAGTTGAAGGAACATATGTGATTCATCTTTCGACTGTGGAATACCAAGTCTCGCGGAGTTTTGGAAGTTGGGAGAGGATAGTAGCGTAGATGCTGAAGGCATTGGCCTTGGTCCCCAGTTGAAAAGGGGAGGAGGAGCGCGAATTGGCATAGTCGGCTGCTTAAGAGGAATTGCAGACGAAGGCGAACTTGTCCTTGTTGAAGAAAATAGCTGTGACAGATAGAAGCCAGATTGATAGCCTAGAGACTCGAACGTGTGCCTCATTCTTAACACAAAATGGAGGTCTTCCGGTATCTAAGAAGGATACAAATTAGATCAAAGTATTTAATTCATATTAAGTGACAAACTATGTTACTCGGACTAGTACCTGTGTTAGATATTCCAAAAAATGTACTACTTTTGGGGGATCCGACACATACAATTGCATTTTTTTTAAAAGTCTGGGCAACATAGGTGATCAGTATTTGAAAAAGTTCATGAATAACTGTTTTGGTTGCTAGTCTTTCCTCTACATTCTAGAACAGTAATCACATGTCCATAAGAGAAACAAAGATTATAGTAACTACTACAATAAACAAGATTTCTTTTTTAGGGAAAAGAGAAAATGAATCTTACAATCTTGCAGGATCCCAGTTGCAGTAGGCCATGTCCAGCTTGAATCACAGCAATAGTCTGCAAGATAAAAACAGTACACTGTCACACACACATAAAGCAAAGCAAATAATGGCATACAAAACAAGCCAAGAAATCTTCATATAGGGCAGCCTGGTGCACACTAACTTCCCACTATGCGCGGGGTCCGGGAAAGGGCAAGAACCACAAAGGTGCAAGAGGTTGTTTCCACAACTCAAACCCGACCCCGTGACCTCCTGGTCACATAGAGTCAACTTTATCAGTTACACCAAAACTCCATTTTGTAAATAAATAAGATAGAGGTGCAATTATTGTTCTGGAGTTATGAATCTGACCTGAATCCCTGACTCAAACTGGTCAGTCCACTCAGGTGGGAGCTGCAGAAGTTAAATCATCATCAACCATACAATCTCTCAGACCAATAATTGGCAAATGAAAAAATCAGTTCCCTAAGATAACCAAACATTAAATGCAAGTAAACATACAGCATCAAATGAACTCTGCCAGTAATTTGATATGTTTGGTTCACATTCAGTAGGTTCCTTGAAAACCCATTTATGACACTTATCAGAGGCAACTTTACCCATCAACCTGCAAAACCAAAACCCAACCAATCAAAATAGAAAAAAATAGTCACAAATCTTTGTCTCCTCCACCTTTTGATTCTTTATTTATACTATTGTCCATTATTATTCAGTCATAGAAGTGGTGAGAGAGTGTGGAGATGGAGAGTTTCAAAAATCCAATACCAACCAAATCACCTACCCAGTACCCACCCTTCTCCATAATTATATAACTGAATGGACATTTTGCTGAAGGCTTTTCTCACAAGATCTTCACCATCCATCTCTTCCAAGCAATCTGTTCCTCTACCTCTGCAGAATCCATCTTCCCACATCAACATCCTGCATAAATCAACACAAAAAGAAAGTAAAGTTACAATCTTTCAGCTAAAAAAGAGATCTTTTTTCCTTCTTTTTGAAATCCATTTTCTTTAATAACAATAACTACGTCTCAGTCCCAAACAAGTCGGGGTCGGCTATATGAATCCTTAGTTCTTCATTCAAGCTCTTATCTTTCTTTACACAACTAAAAAAAGAGACTAAAGTCCATTTTCTTGAACAACAATGAATAACGCCTCAGTTCCAAACAAGTTGGGTCAGCTATAAAAAGAGGCTAAATCCCATTTTCTTGAACAAAAATAACTACGCCTCAGTTCCAAACAAGTTGGGATCAGCTATACAAAACCCCACTTCTTTTCTTTTTTGACACAGCTATAAAAAGAGTTTGAAGTCCATTTTCTTGAACATCAATAACTACAACCCCAAACAAGTTAGCTTAAAAAAAAAGAGATTTTGAACTCCATTTTCTTGAACAATAACTGCGCCTCAATCCCCAAACAAGGTAGCTAAAAAAAGAGATTTTGAAGTCCATTTTCTTGAACCACAACAACAGCAACAATAACAACACTTCAATCCCAAACAAGTTAGCTACAAAAGAGATTTTGAAGTCCATTTTCTTGAACAATAACTGCAGCTCAATCCCAAACAAGTTAGCTAAAAGAATAGATTTTTAAGTCCATTTTCTTGTTCCAAAAAATGGGTAAGAAATCAAAATACTCACAAGCTACCATTGTCATCTCCAACTTTACAACCATTACCACCTCTAACTCTCCTGCAAATAAGACAAAAAATGAGGACCCCCAAAAGACAAGAAAAACAGAGAAGAAGCATGGGAAATACACATACGGCCGAGGACGAATGGTCCAGAAGACTGAATAAGTCCAGTCTGTGTTAAGACAGACGCTTCTAAGTGCCTCATGAAGGGCCATCATCCCAACTGCTTCTTTGCTTCTATCTGATGTTCCTGAGCCCACCATTTTTTCCCTTTTTTTTCTTTGTTTCCCACTTCTCTCTTTAATAAAAACTAAACCACTTTTCTCTTCTCAACACTCAAACTCAACTCCTGTAGAAAAATTTCTCTTAAAGATTCAATTTTTATTGCTTTTTTTTTTATCTTGTTGAGCAAAAACTATACAATACAAATGCTTATGAACCACAAAGATAGAGACCCTTTTTTCTTCTTCACATTCCCACTACCCCCTTCCCCTTGTATGTTCTACTTTTTACCTTCCTCTGTATTAGATTACCAAATCTGACTACTTGGGTGAAACCAAGAAAAGGCAAACCAAAAAAAATTAAAATGGAATGGCTTTAGTAAAAGGAGAGAGGAAGAAGTTTTTTACTACTCCCTCCGCCTCAATTTAAGTTGCTTACTTTTTATATATTTTATTTGGTGTTCGATTATTTTAAATTCGCACCACAAAGCACTCTCTACAAAAGATCCTTTTATATTAAGATTGAACTTGAGATCTCTAATTAAGAAAGAAATAGCTTCATTTCAATGATTGGTGTGGCTTACTTTTCTTTTTAATCTATTAGTATTTTTTTTTTTAAATCTTCTTTTAAGTTGTTTGACTTGATATAAAATTAAAAATATGTTAAATCTACTAAAATGTTTTTAATCTTTTGATCTTAAAACGTGAAAAATTGAAACTAAAGAGTTGCTGGAAAGGGAAAATCATCGTTTTTTAAAACAAACTAAAAGGTAGAATAGGTCAAACAAATTAAAACAAAAAAAAGATATCTCTTTCTATGGTTAGTAGATTTTCTAATTACAACTTTAATAAGTTCAACACCCGAAAATCTTTAAAAACTACTCACCACAAGATTCATAAGTCTTCGTTTATTTCTTAAATTTTATATTTAATCAACTTAAGATACTTTCATTGAAACGCAGGAAATAACAAAGATTGTGTTAGAATAGTTCAAACCATAGTTATAAAATGGAGTAACCTTTATCAGGGAGAGCTTCACTTTATATACGAAATTTTTTAACATGAATCTAAATTTATCAATGTGGATTTAATATGAGTATCAGAATATCGAATGACGAATGAAAAATAAAAAAATATTTTTGGAGGTGCGTGCGTGCGTGTGTGGGGTGTGAGAGTGTGTGAAGGATATGTTTATGTTTTGTTTGCTTTTGTAATTTACCATGAAAAAATGAGAGGTGGTGGGGACAGCTTTTATCTTCCCTCCCTAACAAAGCGCTTACACTGCACAAGAGCAGCCAAAAAGGAGGCTCGTGCCTACAAATGTCAAGTTACTATTTTGCCCTTCTCTTGGTTATTTTGAAAAGAAAAATAAATTTATTTATTTTTAATCTTCAATATTTCTTACAAGTTACACCCAATCCTTTTATTTTATATGAGTGAATTATTATTGTTTGAAATTGTTTTGCACGTGATGCTAAATAAAAATCTATGCATTCAAGAATGTTTCGGCAACAATAATAATATACTCGATGTAATTTCGTAAATATAATTGGAAGAAAGGAAAGCATAAGTCAATAGTGGAACCGCGAAATCTTATTAAGGAGAATCAAAATGAGAAGAATTGTGCACACAAACGAAGAAGTTGAAGGAGGTACTATAATATGTACTATATATACATAAAAATAATTTTAGTTATATATAAATACTGTGATTTTCCGCCTAATGGATTTTGGATGAACCCCTAACCCTTACTAGCTTTGTCTCTGCAGGTCTTATCCTTACCCTTTTAAAATAGAGAGATTATTCTGATGAACTCGGCCTTTACTAGCTCCGTCTCGAGTTTTAGCCTTATCTTTTAAATATAGAGAGACTGTTTTGATGGACTATCGTAGTAGTAGCATCACATTTAATTTCTTTAGAATGTGAGTTAAAATTTCAAACTCAAAGTAGAGATTCATTCATCAAATTATTTATGTCACATAGTTCATATTTTGAGTATAAATACATGATGTAACTCATGTTTGTGTATAAATATCTTTTGTACACTATTATACATTTTATACTTCAAAATCCACTTATATTTAATTTGTTTATTTAATCAATGGTTGTTATACTACTACCTAGTGGGAAATTGAAGATTTTGAAGGGGACATTGCCAACCCATTATACAAAGACAAACTTGTCATTTGTATTAATGTTCAAACTTAAAGGTCAATAAGCCAGTCAAACAAGAAAATTGGTAAGTTTAAATTAAAATGCCAATCTTGGAGGGGTGAGCACATGAGTATGTCTCTTGGAGTAGAAAATTCACTATTTAATACAAGAAAAAAGTTCAAAAATTTTGTGAAAACATGGTGCGGTAATCAATTAATTGAAGGTTTCCATGATTTTCGTGCAATCAACAGTTGATTTTAAATATAAAAGAGAGAGAATGGGAAGAAAATGTTATCACGGTCACTTAACTAATAGTTATTACCTCAGATAAGACAGAGTCATTTTATGGTCAAGGGGTTTCGTCATCTTTGATTATACTATTTATATATGATTAAAAATATTTTATTATATATATAGTAGATGTCGAATCTCATTCAACTAGTTCGTATATTTACTTTTTCAAATTTTGAATTTCTTAGTCAAAATTTTGACTCCGACACCACATAGATCACTTTTTATCGAAAGAAAATAAAATTAAAAAAACGGTGTCTTTTTAAAAATAATAATTATATACGTAAAATTAATTCGAATATATATACTACATACAGGACAATTTGATAATCCAGTCAACTGATAACCTAGCTATGTGATCAAAGGCATATTCACTGCACCTAAATGATTAAAAAAAGGGAAAATGATAAAAAAAATACCCTTAAACTATACGAAAGAAATAAAAATACCTTTTATTTGTAGTTTGGTCCAAAAATAATCTTTTTGTCAATAGTTTGGTTCAAAAATGCCCTTATTGTTATTTTGGGTAAAAATGCTCATTTTTTCAAATAAATAAGTTATTTATTTTCTTTTTAACACATTCTATTTCTAGTAATATTTTTTTTAAATTAGTAAATGTTTATCTTACTTCAATTCAGAAAAAAAAAATGAAAATATTTTTTATTTTATTATAATTATATTTTATCGTTATATAAATATAAATTAATGATGGATATATTATAAACTTATATATATGACATATATTATCTGTCGAAATGGTTCATGAAATTATTCTATTTTAATTGATAAGATGAGATTAACAAAAAAAAAAATATTTCCTACATTTTTATTTTTTAAAGTGATTTTAAAAGAAAGAAAACAAGAACATGGTTCTTTTATAATAATTTAATTAAGAAGAAAATGTGTTTAAAAAGAAAAAATAATATACTTATTTGGAAAAGGGCATTTTTGATCCATTAGTAACTATAGGGGCATTTCTGGACCAAAATATTGACGGCAAGGGCATTTTTTAACCAAAATATTGACTGCAAGGATATTTTTTAGCCAAACTATATACGAAGGGCATTTTTATTTCTTTCATATAGTTTAAGGCATTTTTGACCCTTTTCCCTTAAAAAAACATGACATTTTAATATCGCACAACAACTCCCATGACTTTGGCAACAAAAAAAAAAGTGAGTACAACACTTCAGCATTCAGTTATTAAATTAGACATATAAGCTGATAGATGTATTCTGGATCGAGTCTGTCGCATAAGTTTACCTAATGTAATTTATCTTTTTTATATAATTTGTAGATTATTACAAAGTGTTAGATTTATCCGGTGCGCATAAAGTATTCAATATAGAGTACCCCGCGAAGAGTAGAGAATGTGACAAAGGTTAAAATTGACTGCGGGTTATCAATCTTGTGGTAAAAAAAAAAGATGCAAAATTAATCGATGTAAACATTTTATCAGTTTCGTATGTAAACTCATGAAATAAAAATCAACATGAGTTTTGATGAGATGGTTAGAATCCTCCACTATTAATCGAACATCTCATATTCGAGCCTATAAAAATAAAAAATACTTGCAAAACACGAATTCAAATTTAGTCCGATTGAAAAAACTGTGGTTGATTTTGTATTTAAAATAGGATGAAGGGCATGTATGGAAATTCAATGGAACACAGAATCTTTACCAGTCAAAAGCAAAACTGGTAAGGACTCTGACTCTCTGAGAGGTTTAGATATGAAATCATTATAAAAATTGGACTCTCAGTTGGTAAATATAATTAATAAATTAAGTGTCATTATGATAATAAAAAGACCTTTTTTATTTAATTCTTTTTTAGCTTCTTTTTTTTTTCACTAAAAAGACCTTTCTTTACAACGAAGCAGTTTATCCCAAAAGGAAGAAAATAAAAAACTCGAAATCTACAAAAAATATAAAAATTAAATCTCTAATTACGTATTCTTCAACTCAACAGCGTCAGCTGCACGTAAAGGAATCTCAAAATAGTAAAAAAAAATTAAAAAATATTGGAACTCTAAATTTTGCTTAGAATAATTTATTGGTTTTATTCTAGTTGCTGAATGTCATTTAAATTAATACTCCATTAAATCAACTTTTGGTTTTGAAGCCAAGAACAAAAAATTGAATAAGTTTCTCTTTTATTTAAAAAAAAAAAAACAAGTTGGCTTCATTGATTAAAAAGAATAGAGGTTTTGTACTTATATATAATAAAAAGTTTTATTAGTTCTTAAAAGAATTAAGAAGAAAATAAGTCTCACATTATTATTATTGTTTGCTCGACTTTCACTTTAATCAAATGATTAATCGGTAACCTTTTTGGACCAAAAATAATTTTTTAAATTTCATGATTTTTGCGTAAAGCTACATGATAATTTCCAAACGTTCACTAATAGAAATTCGAACATTTACAATTTAAATTGTTAGTATTTCTATCCTGAAATAAACTCATTCATATTTTAGGTAATTATAAGGGGATTAAATTTGTTCAAACAATATAATTTTCTATGATGAACTTGAAACTTATTTATTCTAATGTTTTTTCCGTTCTCAAATATTGTATTTGAACACTGGTATATAAGCGCAACATAATTGTTTATATAAGTTTCTTCATTTAATTATAACTAATTAGTATTGTACTTTAACTTATTAGTTAATAATCG
>JAJOOO010003046.1:0-30762 GCA_029582685.1 Solanum piurae | reverse complement strand
CCCCAGCCTCGAGGTCAGCCCCCGACCCCCGGCCTCGAGGCGCCGTGCCCTGAGGCCACCCCCGACCCTTTATCCTCTATGCCGCCCCCAGACCTCTTATCCTCTATGCCGCCCCCGAACCCCGGTCTCGAGGCCAAACTAACAACAACCTCCAATGCATACAAAACTCTTCATTAACCATGAAAAGTCAAAACACATTCAAGCGATCCCAAAATCAAAGAAAACCAGTCGATAGGAACGGAATTAAGACAGTGACGCAACAATAACATGAGCAAAAATTAAATAGAGATTCACAAAGCATTGTTAATAAGAGATTCAATCTAAGAGAAGACATAAATAAGAACTACAAATCAGGATTCAAAGAAAACATCTAAGCACACAAGCAAGAAATAAAGAAGAACTAAAAAGAGAGTAGATTACCTTTGTCAGACGACGGGATTCCACTACCACCACCACAATCTTGGCTTTGTAAGAAGAAAATCGACACAAAAACTTTTTAAAAAAAATAGAGCTTATGGTCCCCAAGAAAGCTTTGGATTTCTTTAGTAAAAATATTTTTTTCTAGATCTGAACATTGTGTGTTTTAGAGCCATTTTTTGGGTCCCCAAAAATCCGCCGCCTCAACAGTGAAGTCGAGGGTATTAATAGGGGAGAACTTAGGACAGAAATGGGGGGAATTGGGTGAGGTTAGGATAAGAATTCCAATTCTCATAAAAACAAACAAGTAAACATCAAACTTTTAGTTAAAAGAGATATTAGAAAGGCTAAATACTTAAAAAAATTCTAAACATACATGAAGCTAAATCGATTACAGATTAAAATTAATCATTCTACCTAAGATTTCAAGCATAAAGGCTTAAAGATCAGGAACAATGAATACACATAGAAATATCAAGAAAAAGGAATTGAATACTCGACAGTCAAAGCAAAATCTAGAAAAAAAGTGCTAATACAGAAATTCAATGTATATCAAACTAAAAATTGAAATAATATTACCTTTTTAGGATCAACTTTTTGGGACGACGAATCGAAGATGACAAACTCTCCACCACGAGCAACTCAAACGGAAAGATAACCCAAAACAGACTAGACTAGAAAAGTTTTCTCCAAAACTAAAACTTCAAATGGCTGATATTTATAGACAACAAATAAAGCTTTATAGGTGTGGGAGATTTCAAGTTTCAAACCCAAATAGCCGTTGCAGAGACAATTCAATTTCTGAAAGAACCATTGGGAGATGAGAGAACGGAGACCGGAGAGTGACGAAGGGAAGGGCGAGGAGCGTGTGGGGGTTTGAGTGATTCCGGGCTCAATTTTTGGGCTGATCCAATTAGAAGCAAATATTAGTCCAATAAATAAACTAATTGGACCGGTTCTTTTAAAAATTCTCGTCCATAATTTGAATTCGTTGAATATGATATGAGATGAATTGAAATTAATTAGGCGAGCTTCTTGGTCTGAACAAAGTAAAATAATTGGTTAATTTATTTAAAATAGAGATTTATTACATATTTACTAAAGTTCAATTAGGTTTTTTAAAAATGAAATACGTTACATAAGTTAAAATATTTATTTTTAGACGATTTTCTAAATATTTATACAAATAAAAGTCGTATATATATATATATATATATATTTAATTTCTTCTGAAAAATAACAAAATCATTGAACAACAACAATAACATATCCAGTGAAATCCCACAAGTGCAGTCACTTGACATTAGTTTAAAATATTTTTTTTAAAATATATATTTTTCAAAGATAATTATTTCAAATTATTTACATTAGAGTCTTTTTGGCATTGTTGCTAAAAATTGCTTATTTTCATAGGCACTTTTTTAAAAATAGCTTTTCAAAAAAGTGTTTTTGAAAAAAAAAAACAATTTGTGTTTGGCTAATTCATTTGAAAAGTGTTTTTTATAAGAAAATTGTGTTTGACTAATCTATCTTAAAAGATAAAAAGGTCTGAAATATATCCGAACTTTGATCGAAATTGTTGTAACAATCCCAAACTTTGGGAAGGACCTATTACCCCCCCCCCCTGCGTACTATTAAATAATAGTGTATTTTAAAAAATATATAAGTGTCCAGCAGGACAAGTTACCATTTATGCAATATTTATAATGTCCACGTAGAGACATATATATCTTTAAAATACACTATTAAATAGTCCAGGGGGTAATAGGTCATGCCCAAAGTTTGGAATTATTACAACAATTTCGGTCAAAGTTTGGATATATTTTGAACCTTTTTCCCTTATCAAAAAGTGCTTATGAGAGTTAAATTACGATAAAAGGGCAAGTATTAATGTACTTTAAATATTAAGATTATTTTATAAAGAGAAACTAGTTTAAACATCTATTAAAAAAAATAAAAAATTATTGTTATTAAATTAAAATATTCATATTTCAAATTTTCAATCAAGATTATACATTTTTTTGAGGGTTGAAATCTTTAATTGTTTTTGTTTTCTTTTTTTCTAATATTGCAAAAATATTGTTGTTATTTTTTCCATGGGCCAATACATGAAAAACTGAAAATATCAAATAAAATATATGTATGTAATTTGTCGGTTCGGTTGTTTCTTCGGTTTTTTTTTAACAAAACCATAATCATACCAAATTCTTTCGATTTTTACAATATAAAACCAAACCAAACAAAACTCAAATAAATTCAGTTTAATTAATTGATTTGGTTTGATTTTATTGATTTGGATCGATTTTTATCCAAACTATAAACATCTCTACTCATAACCTTGTTTTTTGAAGAATTAGACGGCGTTTCCCCCCCTAAATTGTGGCATGAAGAATTGCTTTTGTTTTGAGAGTTTTTACTCTATAAAGGCAAGCTTAGGTAATTAAACTTCATATCAATAGTTTGAAGTTTGAACAGTTCCAAGTTAATTTTAAAGTATTAATGTAAAGTTTAAATTATAACAAATCAACTTTAAAATATTTGTCTAAAATTTGAATTAATACAAGTCAACTTTATTTTGTGAGAATTGTATATATTGTTACGTGAAAATTGCTTTCTAATTTTTAGACAAATAACTCAATATTCAATCAACCACACCATTTAGTCCTTTTGTAGAATAAATGTCACCATATAATATTATCTCAATTTGAAAATATACATTCATAAATACGTCCTTTTGTAGAATAAATGTCACCATATAATATTATCTCAATTTGAAAATATACATTCATAAATACGTACTTTGCATCCCTATTTGAAAAAATAGTAAGAAGATGCAAAGAAATGATGAGTTTGTAATGTAGTGGACACTTTTAAACTTTAGTTACGTTTAAAAAAAAAAGTAAAGTTCTTTAAATAACTTTAATAGTAATTATATCAGGTAAATATTTCCATGTTCTTCTTTATTACTATTACTACTACTTAATATTATAATCAGTTAGTCGAGAAAAGGTTGGGTCTTTTCATTTTCTTTTTCAAATTCATTGTCATTTAATTTTTTAGGATATTGACACTTACATACAACATCTAATAACTATTTACATGTTTTTTTAAAATCAATAATTAAGCTTATTAATTGAAGTCCAAAATATTGACATTAGAAAGTCAAATCTCACCAAACATATGAGATGATATGAAGAAAAGATTATTCTTCTGATTTTACACTTAAAAAAATGTATTCCCACAAATTGTAATTATCATTTAAATACGCACAAAAATGCAAAGCTAGATTTTTAAAAAATATTAAAGAAGGTGAATTGGATTTAATCATAAAAGACCTTAGGAAAATTGTGCAAGTCAAAAATTAATTTACATATTTCAAAATTAACAACTGCAAAAATTTCCTCCATTTTTGTTGTAAAACTTATGTCTAAACACAATAATTTCATAAGATTTTAATATGAAAAAGGTCAGAACATTCCATAGGAATGTGATATGTTTATATCACATTGTATATTAATGTAGTATCACGCATAGATAAAAAATGTGTATATGAGATGAAACATATACACTGATTGCTATACTTTAACATGTATCATGATATACACAAATATGCGGTAGAGATACACAGATAGTCATTTTCAATCATGAATATTTAATTTTAAAATCATCTCAAAATTGCCTCGAATCATCTTTAAACACCTCAAAAATAATATATATTTACGTTTTACGCCATCAATATGATATTTACGTCCTACACCATCAATAATATATAAAATATATATTTAAATATTTAGCAATGTATCGTATCTCTTTCTTCATGATTTGCAAATTATGCAATTAGAGTATAGTTATATGAATCTTGCTCGCAATTGCGATGCAAACATGACTTGTAAAATAATCCAACACATGTATAAAAACCTAGCATTTCACAATTCATGTATATACATATTTTGATAGGTGATGATAAAAGTCAATTGAGCAATGAATAATCTTATTGTTTTTTTTGGATGTATTGATAATATATGATATATCTATTTCGTTTTCACTCATACTTGATCAATACTATTTCTAATGAACTTGAGTGAATATTTATGAATGTCGTTAACACAACCTTCTAAACCGTACCATGCAATGCAATAAAGATTTGAGATTTAAAATAAAATAAAATTACGTGTATTAAGTTTGATAAGATTTCCATAAGAGACATTAATTAATAAATAAATAAGATTTAAATAAAAATGAAATGATGTGTATCAGGTTTTATAAGATTTGCTTGAGAGACATTACTTAAAAAAAATAAAAAAAATCCAATTAGTGTCTAAATAACAAACTACTAGTTGGGTAAATACCAATTATAATTAACATGAACTTTGACTTTGATACATAAGAATTAACGACTACAAAAAAATAAATTTTACTTTGCATATATTCATTTAAAGGATGAATATTTATATAAATAAAATGACTAAATTCTATAGTATATTATATATATACAATAATGTAGGTTATTTTATTTTTATCTAATGTAAATTTAACTACACCATACATCAGACTTTAAATTTGAATCAAACATCAAGTCATCATTATTTCTTTGGTGTCTCAATCCCAACATGTAATTATCTAGAACTATCACACAAATTTCTAATGAATTGTTCGTTTAGTGTGACCACGTGTAATTTTGTTATCATGATGTAACATTCATGTGAAAAAAATGAGAGTCAAGACGCTCATTCCTGATAAATTATTGCTTGATAACGCCTGTAAGAAAAAAATATATTAACCAGTTAGATAACACTTGTACAAAAATAATGTCATTGATTGAACATTAACCATGACTTCAAGTACATCAATATTTCATCTTGGAAAATTATATCGAAACAACAAACATTTAATTATTCACGCATGATATTTATATTCGATAATTGTCGAAATTTAATATTAAATTCTAATAACTAATTTAATTAATCGTCCAGATATTCTCTGTACTTTATTGATTTTATATTATTTTTCTTTTCTTAGCCAATCAACAATAAAAAGATAATTAAGAAGTAAACATCATCATATAGTTTATTTTATTCAGTGTTCGACATCCATATTAAAGCCCGACTAATCCGAATTCGAGCCTGAAACTTATATTTTTCCTTTTCAAATTTCAATTATTAGACAAATAAAGTGCAATGGGATAAAGTCCATCAACACCATTCATCATGGCACAACATGTGTGATTCTTTGAATTTCAAACAAGTTGGCTAAAATCAATGGTTGATGTTTCTCATAGACAGGACCATAGTATAGACATGCATGTACAAACATTAACATATGAAAATGTGTTAAGGATTTTTTTCCAGTAAGTATATATAGAATGAAATGGAAGACAAACAATCCCTTCCAAATTTATCAGATCAAAAGTTTTCTTTGTTTTTCCCTTCTTCTTCACTACCACATATTCTATCTTCTTACAAAAAAAAAAGATATAGTATATTTTTTTTAATATAAAATCAAAAAAAATAATTTTTTATATAAAATTAAAGGCTTAGAAACAATCTTTTCTTAGCTGAACAAATTTTGTATTCAAAATTGTTACATATTTGATTGGAAAGATTGGAAAGAGAAGAGAAAAGAGTGGGGACACCAAAGTTGGGGGGCAAAATATAGAGAAGGAAGAACAACGCCCTTCGTTCTACTATTGCCCCCTCTTTAGATCTTACTGTTTTCTCATCTGGGTATTCTTCAAATCGGTTGATTCTTGATTTGGGTATTCATTTTTTTTCTATCAATTGTCTTTGTTAGATGTTGTTTTGGGTTGATGAAAGCATTTTGATTGTTGGGTCGATGTTGGTTTTGCTTGTTTGTTGGGTTTTACATTTTGGTTCTAAATTTTGATTGATCGTTTAAGGATCCGATGCATTTGGATTGAATCTGATAATGTTTGATTGGTTTTGGTACTTTATTCATTGTAAAGGTGTGTTCTTTAGTTCTTTTTTCAATCTGCATTTCGTTTTATCTAGTGGGAATTGAAAGTGAATCTAGATGGGTGTGTTCTTGTTGGAAAGTTAGGTGGACTTGTATGATGCATCTTTGATTTCATCAAGTTATGTTATTTTATGCTGTGCACATGAGAAAAATGGTAGTTTTTTTTAACTTTAAATTTGATATTGTAGGATGATGATTGAGTACCTTGGAGATGAGGTTTTGAGGATTTTGATTTGTTGTTTGTAGGAAAATGCAATCTGATCTTGGGAAGTTATTCATTGGTGGAATTTCATGGGACACAAATGAAGAGCGTCTGAAGGAGTATTTTAGTACTTATGGGGAGGTTTTAGAGGCTGTAATTATGAAGGATAGGACTACTGGACGTGCCCGTGGTTTTGGTTTTATTGTCTTTGCTGATCCTGCTGTTGCTGATAGGGTAATCAAGGAGAAACACAACATTGATGGCAGGATGGTAAGCTGTTCTAGTTTGCAAATTGGTTTTACAATTGGTTCCTTTTGATTTGTTGAACAAGGAGCATATAAGGTTGTCGTTGCAAATTGGTTTTACAATTGGTTCCTTTTGATTTGTTGAACAAGGAGCATATACGGTTGTCGTTTGAACTTCTGATGAGATTATACTTTTGGATGACACCTAAAATCAATGGGAAATGTGACACTGTAACGGAGAGTTAGCTTTATATATCTAAGTTTTCTTGGTTCTAATGGTGTTTTACCGTGCACTAAACTGGCACATTGTTCCCATTCTTATGGCATATCACATCTGGAAGAGTGGTTATAATTAACTCTCAAATCTCTTCTTTTTACTCATCATGGTCTACTTATATTTCAGGTTGAAGCAAAGAAGGCTGTTCCTAGGGATGACCAGAGCACAATAAGTAGAAGCAGTCCTAGCATTCAGGGTTCTCCTGGTCCAGGACGTACAAGAAAAATTTTTGTTGGAGGTTTAGCATCCACAGTAACTGAGACTGACTTTAAGGAGTATTTTGAGCAATTCGGAACAATCACAGATGTAGTAGTTATGTACGACCATAACACTCAGAGACCAAGAGGCTTTGGGTTCATAACTTATGATTCAGAGGATGCAGTGGATAAAGTATTGCTTAAGCCTTTCCATGAACTGAATGGTAAAATGGTCGAGGTCAAACGTGCAGTCCCCAAAGAGTTATCACCAGGTCCAAGACTTGGTGGGTTCAACCATCCATTAAGTAGGATCAATAACTTCCTTAATGGATACACACAAGGATACTCTCCGAATACAGTTGCAGGATATGGAGTCAGGATGGATGGTAGATTTAGTCCCATTGCTGGAGGTAGGAGTGGGTTTGCTCCATTTGGTTCTGGTTATGGAATGGGGCTTAACTTTGAACCAGGGTTAAGCCCAGGATATGGGGGAAGTGGAAACTTTAACAGCAGCTTGAGCTATGGACGGGGACTGAACCCTTATTATGTTAATAGTTCAAACAGAGTTGGTGGTCCTATTGGGTTTGATGGAGTAAATGGAGGAAATAGTTCATTCTTCAGCTCAGCAACTCGGAATTTGTGGGGAAATGGGGGTTTGGGTTATGGAACGAACTCCACAAGCTCTAGCACCTTTGCAGTGGCTGGAAATGGGAACACCAGGGCAGGAAACTTTAGCAACACTGGAGTTTGGGGTTCATCTTCAATTTCCCCTCAAGGTAGAGGAAATGTTTCTAACCAAAGTGGAAATCTTGGTTATGGGGGTGATGATAGTTTATATGGGTTGACTGGAGGCTATGGAAGAAATGTTACATCAAGTGGGGCTCCTACCTCATCATATCCTGCATCTAATGGTAGCTATGATGGGGCTTTTACTGATTTTTACAGTGGTGGTTTGGGATATAGTGATAACACTTGGCGCTCTGCAAATTCTGAGAGAGATGGATCTGGTTCAATTGGTTATGGACTCGGCAATGCACCCTCAGACATGCCACCTAAAAATTCTGCTAGTTATGTTGGCAGTTATGGTGTTGGTAAAAGACAGTCAAACAACGGTAAGCTTCTCACTATCCTTTAAAGCCAGAGGTTGCTTCACCTTGCTAAATTTTCCTTTAATTTTCTGATGAACTTGGATTAATATTGTTGATACCATGATTTGTCATCAGAAGCAGGTGATTAACATACTTCCTTCTTTTGACTTACGACCTTTATACATCTAGGTTTTTCTTTTCGAAATTAAGTGCAAGAATCCTTATAGGGATTCACTCTGTAGAGAAGCATCTCTCATACTTGCATGTATGATGTGATGTCTAACTATTTTAACTTGGCATCAAGTTCTTTTCTAGAGCATGCTTGTGCTTCAGATTTTTGTTTACTCACTTTGAAAACTGCATTATGATTAAGAAGCTGTGTAGCTCGGACTCTTCAAAAATGCCAACGGATGCATGTCAGATCGTCCAAAAGTAGTGCTTTTTTGGAGGATCCGACATGAGTGCAGAAACATAGTTGGAGAGTTTGAGCAACATAGATTAGAAGCACAACATTGTGAGTCAATGTACATAATTCCATTTACTTAAAAAGAAAGAGAGTCTCACGTCATTTTCAAATTATGGTGGATTAAAACAAGAAGGATCTCTGGATATTAGTTGAACCATTGATAAAAGGAAGCTTAAAAGGATCTACAAGTTGGCCATTTGTGATTTATTTTAGGTTTAGTTCAGTTGCTTTTTTCTCTGTAATGTAAAATTTTAGCTTGTATTACTAAAGCCGTTTGCTTAATCGATGAAAGTGACATAGCGATATAAAGCAAGTGATGCAACTTCAAAGGATCATACTCTTTAAACTTTAGGTGCAAAGTGATCTAAGTGAGAGACAAATGTTTCTTTACCATTTCCAAAAAAAAGAAAAAAGAAAAAAGAAGCAAATGTTTCTCTCAGCCCAACTTTAAAAGACGACAAGAAGAGTAAAGTACAACAATAAATATGCCTCTTGCTACCTTAGTACTAGGATCCCTCTCTAGGTACACTTTAGTGTTCTCTTGATTGTCTTCTTCTACTGTTTAGGTGCACTTGTCTTCTTCTTCCCTCCTCCTCCAATTTTATGATTAATAGGCTTATTGTAGGATTTAAAAAACTGACTCTTGCAATCAAAGGTAAACCTTTTCATTATTATATTCTCCAATTTATGATTTATAAGCTTATTGTTAGGATTAGAAAAAATGACACTTGCAGTGAAAGCTAATGCTAAATATTCAGCAAAGCAATTCAATATGAAAGTGAATTTCGCAAAGTAAATCTTTTATGATTGATTAATTGAAAACTGAAATTCAATGCATTGATTGAAGATTGAACTTATCAATTGTTTGATAGAAGTAATTTCGTGGTGGTATGTAAATTTGAGTTGGCTTGTTGGAATTAACATTTGTTCCATGTTGTATATTGGATGTTATGATTATTATAATTATAATTTGATGTTATAAACATAATATTTCTATGTTAGATTGTTAGTTACCCCTCCGTTTCAATTTGTTCGTCTTACTTTCCGTTTTAGTCTGTTACAAAAAGAATGTGTCTTTCCTTTTTTGGCAACTCTTTAATTTTAACTTCCACATGGTATGTTTAAGACCACAAGATTAAAAGACATTTTGGTACATTCTACATATCTTTAATTTAAAACCACAAGATTCAAAGGTCCTTTTTACCTTTTAAAACTCCGTGCCAAGTCAAAACCAAACAAACAAATTGAAAAGGAGGGAGTAATACCTTTTTTGTATATATTCACCTTATTTTGAAGAAGCATGTGCGTTACTTTTTATTCCTTACTCTCGTTAAACGACCAAGAAGTCTTGTTTTTTTTTTTTTGCTTTTTTACTTTTAAGCTGATTCTAGCTGTTTCTGATCTTGCTTCATCCAGATTTGGTAATGACTTACTAATGTTAAGTGTCAATTCCTCATAAATATTGGGTTTACATGATTAACAATGTTTATTTGATAATTGAGCTTTTTCACTCTTTAAGGGAATTTAGGCCTGATGATGTACTGTGTCGTTATTGTTTGACTTCTATGTTCCGCTGTGCATCAAAGACACTAACCAAAAAATAAAAGTGAACAGTGTAGTCTAAGTAATCGCTTTACTATTGCATCCAAGGGTGTGGCCTAGTGGCATATGAAGTTGATTGAGAATCTTGAGGTCTCAGGTTCTAATTCCACCAGAGGCAAAAAACTATAGGTGATTTCTTTCCTTATGTTCAAGCTTTTGTGGACAGAGTGACTCGGTACCTGTGCTGGTGGGAGGTAGCAGGTATCCTGTGGAATTAGTTGAGGTGCACGCAAGCTTTACCGGATACCACGATTATACAAAAAGAAAAGTAATCGCTGTACTGGTTGGTTCCGTTCCTGGTAGGCACTCAATGGTCTAGAGTGATGCTTATGGTCATAACATTCATCTCAGGTAGAGTAATTTTTCTGGTGAATTGTGTTCAGATATATGCATTACCAATCAAAATTACCATTAAACAATTGGTTGGTACTTGTATGTAGGATCAAAGACCAAAATCATCAACAATTTTATTGAGTAAGCAGATGATAGGATATCATTTCGAAATCTTGAACTTAAGATAAAGTATGATCTTCCAGATCTTAAAGGGAGAATTAAGAGATGGAATTTGAGAACTTCCTTTTTTGAGTAGATCATTACTATACCAGATCCTTTTCATGCCTCATATCTTTTTATAATTTATATTTGATACAACAACAATAACAGGCCTAGTGTAATTCCACAAGTGGGGCCTTGGGATGGTAGGATGTACGCAAACCTTACCTCTAGCTTTGTGGGATAGAGAAACTGTTTCCGATAGATTCTCGGCTTAAAAGAAATGTAACTGATGCATCAAAGTATGAAAGAGAAAGAGACATCAAAACAACAAATGTACAATACAAGTGCAATAATAGATATTAATACACATGGGGAAAAGGGAACTACGTGATGACTAAATCATACTACTAGAAGTACGACAACACTCGACTACCTACTATCTACCTAATCCTCGACCTCCATACTTTCTAGCTAAGGTCATGTCCCAGTCAGCTAAAGTTGTTCCATGTCCAGTCAAATCACCTCCCCCTAGTTTTTTTCCGTCCTACCTCTACCTCTCCTAACTCCTGCTACAAACAACCTCTCACACCTCCTCACTGGCGCATCCTCGCACTTCCTCTTCATATGTCCGAACCATCTCAACTTTGCTAACCTTATCTTGTCCGCTATGGCGGCCACTCCCACCTTGTCCCGTATAACTTCGTTCTTAATCATATCTCTCTTAGTATGCCCACACATCCATTTGAGCATCCTCATAATCTAAACATGTACATTTTTTATTAGCAAGCACTCTGCCCCATACAATAGTGTGGGTCTAACCATCACTTTTTAGAACTTACCTTTAAATCTTGGTGATGCATACTTATTGTACAGTACGTTGGTACCCCAGGAGAAGCCTCCATTTCACCTAACCCGCTCCAATACAGTGTGTGACATCATCGTCATTGCTCCGTCTCCTTCAATTATGGACCCAAGATACTTGAAGCTTTCTTTTTAAGGTATGGCTAGTGCATCGTTCTTGACTTCCACCTCTGCCTCATGCATCACGGTGTTGGACTTGCACTCTAGGTACTTTGTGTAGTCCTGCTTAACCTGAAACCTTTAGAGTTTAAGACCTCTTTCCAAACTTCCCGCTTATCATAAACTCCATTGTGCATCTCGTCAATCAATACTATGTCATCTGCGAATAACATACACCATGACACCTCCCCTTGATATGTCGTGTCAATTCGTCTATCGCTAATTCAAAAAGGAATGACAAAGGGTTGATTCCTGATGCAACCCAATCATGAATGGAAAGTGGTCCGAGTCTTTTCCCACTATCCTAACCCAGGTTTTGGCTCCATTGTGCATGTCGTTAATAGCCCTAATGTAATCAATAGATACACCTCTAGATAATTTACATTTGATACAATAGGCTTTTTCTATGTGGTGTCTCTCTTTCATACAATCCCTTTGATAGACTTGGACGACTTTGGAGTACTCTTTAGCTTTGGTAGAAGTTTGAACTTTCGTAGAGGACAATTATCCCTTTCTTATTAAGGCAAATAGTTTATTGATGTTGGGATAAGAAACTCCTGTATACAAGTAGTATACCAAAAAGTAAAGAACCTATACCAAAATATGATTCTCTACAAAAGTCATCCAATCATCCATACAAGTAGGAATCTCGTGGGTGCATGAAAAAGAAACTAAAAACACGGGGCTATTCCTCAGGCATGTCATTCTCGACTCCTTCAAATACTTCCTATTCCTCACTTTCCAAATCACCCACACAGGGGCTAGAGGGATTACATCTTGTGCCCTTGGTCTTCTCTTTTTTTTCCTGAAATCCCAACTGCACACCACTCTCTTTACTGTGTCTGGCATCACCCCATATTACTCTGCACCAATTCAAGACCGTCCACGCGTTGTTACGTGACAATGCAAGAGGAGGTGATTTATAACTTCTCCTGATTATCTGCACATAAAACAGCATCAAACATGTGTAATCCTCCTCTTCCTCAGGTTATCATCAGGATGGCTCCCTAGCTGTTAGCCACTTAGAAAGCACACTTTTTAGGCTCCTCTGGTATCCATATCGAAAAATGCGGAAAAGCCACCTCCTCCCTCATCAACAGTTTCTGGTAATAAGTTTTATCTGAGAACATCCCTTCTCTCCGTGTGCCCCACCTCCAAAGTGTGCGATACTCTCTGCTTGCAAAGTAGTTCCACTAGCCTTTGGATTCCCCTATCTTTCAATCCTGTAAGTTCCTAATATATCTCAGATGCCATAGAACTACCTGTTCTTGTTCCTTGTGTAAGGTTTCTAGCATTTATACATCATGGTGGAATGAATAAATTTGGGAATCTTGTCTGGAAGTTTTTTGGGAGTTCTGCTGCCTCAGATTCTTTGCAGTTCTTTCCATTATGGTTCTTGGGCATGGATTAGTTTATCTTTTGGAAATGAAATTTGTTTTTTTTTTCCCGAATGTACGTGGAAGTACTGTAGGTTGTGAAATTTTCCATGTTAAAATAATAAAAGAATACTTTAAGAATATTAATCAAAGATTACTTTCTTAACTCCGCAGTAAGCGAAAATGGCTACCATATTTTACAGAGGGAGTAGTGTGCTTATGCATTTAAGGTTTAAGCCCATGGATTCTATCCCAAAGCTGTCACTGTCTTTAAGTAGCTTGGGTTGAATTGCTTTTTTTATTCCGTCGGAAAAATCTTTGAGATACTGCATTGTCTTTTTAAGTAAGTTATGACCTTTATATGGGTGAAGGTTGTGGGAGGTGCTTCTTTAAAGTCTTTTTTTTATGTCCCACTGGGCCAAAGCCAGTAATACTTTTATGTTTTGGTAGATTGAGCTCAATCACCGATCAACCACTCACCTTTTCAAGTTATGGCCTGCACAGAATTTTAGAATTGGTTCTTCCTTATAATAACTTTGTTTTGCTTTTCCTTTTAATGAAAATCTGTTGCTCAATTTCAAATGCCCATGTACTTAATCTAGGGGTGGACATAAAAACCGGACCAAACCGAATCAGTTCGGTAAATTTTTTCTAATACTTTGGTATTTCAATTTGGTCCTTGGTATTAGGGTCCCAGTACTTCGGCAGTACCGAAGTTCAATAAAATTCATTCAAATTTCATACTTCAATTAAAATTCAATCCAATATGCATTCAGATTTTTTTTAACAGTAGGCCCAAATCCCTTTCCTGTAAAATATAAATTTCAATCCCAAGCCCAAGGCCTTAACCCATTCCCAAATCTGAATGCCCGCTGCTCGTTTTATCTTGTTGCTGTGTGCTGTTCATTTTATTTTTTATGAGGCTTGAGCACTTGTTGCCGACTGTCCAGTGCTACTGCGGACTGCTTATTGCTGCTCATTTGTGTTGATTGTTGCATTGTTGCTGGTGTTGCAAAGTGCAAGTCTACTATCATCATTAATGCATGAGCCTTTCTTTGGTCTTTGGGCAGTGGCTGCTGACGTGCTGCTTGTCTGAAAAAAAATTGTTTGCTGTGTTAGAAGATTACTGATTGTTGTTGTTGGGGTATATGCCTACCACACATCCTGCTTTATACTACCTTTGCTGTAAAATTACCTTTATAACTGTGAGATGATAGGCAACACAAAAAATAGATGGTCAGGTGTTTCACTTTAGATTTAGGATAGCAGTCCTCAGTTGATCGAATCACGTTCTTGAGAATTATGCCTTCAGAGCTCCTTTCACACTGGTAGGTAGGTAGCATTTGCTGCAAAGAGAGACATTTCTTGTCAGCAAGTTCCATTTCAAACAGCCATCATGGGCAACCACCAAGAATATACAAGAAAAGGCACCTTAGTTGGGGTTTAGTTTCTTGATCATCTCTGCACTCTATTCTGTTCGTACTTTGAGAGATAGTGAGGAACTTATCACATGACTTGACTGAAAATCGTTTTTTTGATGATTGTTAAAGGCATTTTATTGAGCATCTAGCAACAAGAAATTGCTGTAGAAGTCTTTACAGAAATACTTTAACAACTACAACAACAAGGGTAGGATGTATGCAGACTTAGCCCTACCTTTGTGGGGTAGAGAGGTTGTTTCACATGGACCCTCAGCTCAAGATTATTTTTTTTACAAAACAGGTTTGAGGAAAAAAAGCCTGAGATGAAAATATCTAAGAAAAGAAAAGCACTTGAATAAGAGAATTCCATCCTTTTGCTCATACCATACCAGTGAATCTGGTTGCACAGGGAGAATCTACAGTTCATCCATCTTCCCAGTCTAAACAGTCCTTAAACAGATTCCCAGCCATTGGCAATAAAGCAGTGAGCTATAGTTATCTCTATGTATGCTCCGAACATGAATAAATCAGGGAATTTCTCTTTAAGAGGGCATCATGCCAAAAGAATAGTCGAACCTCATTAGAGACTTTACCTGTCGAATAAGCACCAAGACTCTAGAGCTAAGCTTGCTTGAATTACTTCCCGAAGAATCTCTTCTTCTCATGTATCTCCAAAATGATTGAATTACATGCTTTTCTTGTGAAACCTCAAAATTTTGACCCCAAGTCCTTGTGTGATAAAATTTAGTCTGATTAACAAGATCTGTTCTCCTTGTTGCCTTCCCAAAGGAAGTTTCTCTTAATCTGTCTTGCCCCTTGCCCCACTGTTGCTGGGATGGAAACTAGGACATCATGCATATGGGCAGGGATTCTAGAGCAGCATTAGTAAGTGTTTGCCACCTAAGGATAGGTATTGCCTTTTCCTGTTTGAAAGATATTCTCCACTTCCTCAATGACTTTCTATACCTGTGTTAATTAATGCGTTGCACCCAAAGGCATTACTGGAGAAGTAGTGGGGATACACCATAAGCTGAAGCTCAATATGTCTGACATCTGCTGCAGCCCCAATCTGTATTGACCGGGCAAGGTTGGTTGTCTCTAATATGACCTTTAGAGCCGAATTGAACAAAAATCGATAGAGTGCTCCTTTTCCTATTTGAAAGATTTTCTCCACTTCCTCAATGACTTTCCATACCTTTGTTAATTAATGCGTTGCACCCAAAGGCATTCCCGGAGAAGTAGTGGGGAGACACCATAAGCTGAAGCCCAATGTGTCTACCATCTGCTGGTTGGTAGTCTCTAATATGACCTTAATGGAACAAAAATCGATAGAGTGCATAGCCTGTGGCTACTCTATCATATCATGTCCCTGGAAAAAGATCATTAAAGTTTGTTTATAGTTCTCTAATGAGGTGGGACAGAGCTATTTAAAATTGGAATGGAGTATGGCTGATGATTTGTCCTAGGCTGGGCACATATACTATTTTCTGTGGCTCCACTACTGCTTTTTATTTGTTGCTCACTCATCTGACTAGAAAAAACTAATACATGTGTCATGTTTGCTTTTCTCGAACTATGTTGCATGTTCTGGAGAAAGAGAATTAAGGATACTTCCCATGAACAAGAATGCTTCACGGAACATGGCTGCAAGTTCATTGAACATTCTGTATTTGCTAACCATCACCATTCCTTAAAGATCTAGGGAAGTGTTAATACACATCAGTTTAGAAGGAGCAAAATAAATTCAAAGATTTGACTTGAATATTGTTATCTATGTTGATAGCTACTGGAGCAAATAGAAGTTCTTTTTTCTTATCATTGTGTGTTTTTCTGACCTAAAAGATTTTGGTAATTCCTTGTGTCCTGCTTGTTGTTTGCATATTTGTTTCTCCCTCTCTTTTCTTTCCTTTCGCTATTTGTTGCATATGATGTCCAATCATGGCTCATCTTAATCTACTGATTTTGTATTGATGCAGGGATTGGTGGCTAGGAGAATATTGGCAAGCAAGGGTGTTACATTAGGTGAAACTTTGGTGTAGAATTTGAATCATGAATTTTGCATACTTCTATAGCTATATGAAGTTGAGAGGTTAAAGAATTGGATATCCTTTTGTAGGGCTAACTGGAGTTGCTTGTTTTTAAGGTCTAGAGATAGAAGTTTACAAGATTTTGTGCTAAAGGGTTTTTTGTTTTGAGTTTATGTCTTTAGGAATTCCCCCTTTTTGTTTTCCTTGAGTGAGGTGTAAAATCAGTTTGCGGCATATAGTCAGAAATGTATCGTGCATCTCTGGTGAGGCTACGATACATACAACAACAACATAGACAGAAAGTTTTGCGTAAAATTTTTAGAGTTAAATGTTTTTTGCTGTAACGTTGCAGATTCTCGTCTGGTAATGTGATTGTTCTGTAGTTTCCCTTAAATGGGGTTTTCCTTTTTTCATTTGGATGTAAGAGAGGTTGTTGATTTAGTGTGATACATTTTAGGGATACCCATCTAGGGTCTCCTAATGAATAATTTACTGCATATTGATGCTATTCACTTGTTCTAAATTCTCAGTCATTGATATTGTAACTTTTTATCTGGATGACTTTTAAATTTACATATCAATCAATAACTAAACCATGCTTCCATCTGGTATTTATGTCAAAGTAGAGGTTCTAGCAAATTCAGTATTCAAAGGATTTGTCATAGTTACCTGTTTTCACAGTAGTTATAAACCTTATACTGCTCTCCTTATTGATACTCAAACCTCTCTATAACAACATTTCACTATGATAACCAAGTTTTTTTCCAGATTTTTGATGTTATGTTACTTCATCGTCTCATTTTATAAGACTTTTTTTTGCTTCCTGGGAGTTAGTTTGAATAATCTTTGAAGTTAAATTGCATTAGATTAACTCAATATTTTAATATTTTAAAACTTAAAATTTCAACATTCAAAATCTATATAAAAAAAGTTTTAAAGTTGCAATTTTTTTCAGTATCAATATAATGAAAAGACACATTTTGAAATGTTGGCAAAGTTTATATAACTTGAATCTCGAAAAAAGAAAACTGACACATAAATTGGAACATACTCTCTTACAACATTTCGTTATCGTAGCCAAAAAAATATCTAAACAAATAACGTCATTAAATAGAGTTTTTGACTGTATAAGCCATGCTTTGAGACAGTTGCATAGGCAGAGAGTTAAATTCGAGAAAGCGGCCTCTTTTCTGCGTTCCTTGCTTGATTCGTCTTTCATATACAATTCGATGAAAGAAAATTTAACACATCAAGGAAATGCCAAATTCACGTATAATAACTTCAAAATTTCTTGAATTTCATGTGATATTTTCATACCTTTGAAACATAATTTTATCATTTATGTCTGACTATTATTACCTCATTCTAACATTATGCTTGTGAAAAGTTAAGGTAGGTCATATAAAGTTGGACAATGGAAAGATCCCACATTGAGAAGCTACAATACTATCAAACTAATAATAGCACTACAAAGGTCTGAACACAATTTTTGCCATAAATGTCAAATTTATAAGTAGAATATAGTCAAGCAAAGTACTCCACCATGACTAAATCATTTGGTATTCAATTGTTTAAGAGACCAGTATCAATCATGCTAATTATTCTGTCATAAGATATGACATGTTATTTGTATCTACTTAAATTGCACTGAATTGGAATTTTCAACAGAAGAGTACACCAACAGCCTTGCTTTGGTAAATTTTTTACATTTCTTAGCTAACATGGGACACCTTTCCGCGGTTCTAGCTGTGGAAGAAGCCAACATTAGAGTAGACTGTCTACATCACACCCCTTAGGGTGCGGCCCTTTCCCTGATCCTGCTAATGCGAGATGCTTTGTGAATCGGACGGTCCTTTATAGTCAGATCATGACATAAGCTATCACCAAGTCTAGAACTCAAGTGCTAGAAAATGAATAAAAAAAGTGGACTGTGAATTGACAGCAACCAAGAAAAGTTAAATCACATTAGTTAACAACACTTCTAATACAGCAACAGGAGAAGTTCATAGAATACATCTTCCTGATTAGCCTAATTAAACTGAAAACATTCCATTCTATGCTCAACTACAAGCAAGTAAGTTCAGGTAGATAAAAACATACAAGTGATTTCTTTTGTCAACCTTTTCAGTAGAAGGCACTACTACCATAAAACACTCTTGGGCTTTGGCCATTTGGGCGCGCCTGTGATCTCTCACTTGAACTGGAGTTCTCTGTTTTGTCATTTCCATTTTCAATGTCCAGAGGAAGTTTCATCTTTTCTAGAGCTTCCGTGAATTGCTGCATACTTTTCTTATATATATCAACTATGTCTTGCTGCACAACCTGCTTCTCTGGTACAATGCTCACGTTGACAACTGGCAGCGTAAACGTGCTAACAGGCACAACAGGCGAGGTGCTATCAACCTCTTTAGCACTGTCTTTAGTATCATTCAGAGGCACTGCAGATTCCTCCTTCGTAGCGCTTGATGTCTGTTTGGGGTTTGAGTTTGATGGAGAACTTTTGGCTGAAGCACTCAGGGTGAGAGTCTCTACCTTCTTGATTTCAGTGGCATCTTGACCTTCAACAGCCACACTTTCTGGTGTAATCTCAACGTTTTCGGAAGAGATGTGTTCACCATTTTCCTTGGAGTCTATATGCTCAGAGCTTTGACCATCCAATTCAGTGCAGGGAATTGCATAGTACTCGGTAACCATTCGTTCATTTTCGTTCACAATTTGGGGATCCGGGAATTCAATCTTAACCAGTTCACAGGGAATACTCTCAGCTATTTCACCACCATTTGCTGCAGCCAAAGAATGGCGTGGTATGGGAATTTCCAAGACTTCCGGGGTTGCACCAGTATATGTTAGTGTCAATTGCACAAAACCCGACGGAGAATGGAAAAGATCACTCGATGACAAGGTGAATTCTTGTTCTAGCTTTCCATTCTTAGCAAGAACATCACAAAGAGGTACTAAAGTTAATCCCAACAACTGATCCTGCAAATAATTCTTCACCCTACTCATCATCCATATCTCACATCTCACTGATGTTTCAATAGTCTTGACATTAAGTCGAAGACTCTGATCGAAAACCGGATTCTGCCCCCCACCATTAATAGTATCAGTCGAAACAGCTTCTTCAGGATTACTAGTTAAGGAAACCTTAGCATACACATCTTGTTTATGATATATACATATGTTATGTATATCCCTTGCTTGATGCACATGAACATCAAGAACCCCAATAAACCCCTCTACATTCCTAATCACACCACCCTTCCCTTGACAATCCATACAATCAGCTTTTGTTTTGTCATGAACAACAAGGGATTCTGATTCTTCCATACTGACTACTTGATGACAGTCCATTATTAAAAAAAACTCACAAAATCAAAGTTGGCTACTCAAAGTTACAAAAACTGACTGTTCCCTAAAACTCTCAAATGACAAAAAAAAGAGTAGTTCAAGAAATCTAAACAACAATAGCACAAACCTTAGATTTTTTTTGGGGGAATTGAAATACTTACCTACTAGAGAGCCATAGCTGAACTTTGTCACAGCTTCCAACACTTCAAGATTCACTGCTTAAGTCAAAAAAAGACTGAATTTTTAACAACAATTGTAGCACAACTAGCAGACCAAATCAAGAATTAAATATTTGGGTGGCTGTCTCAAAACTCTCTAGAGCCCCCAACATAAAAGACCAAAGACAGCAAACCCAAGAACCCCAAAATGTAAAATTCTACACTAAACAATCAATCAAGCAGCACAAAGTCCAATAAAAGCAACCACTACCCTTTTATAATTGGACACCATATTCAAGAACTCAAAGCAAAAATTCAAGAAAAAGAAAAAGGGAGCCAATAATACATAAATATCTAGAAGATTGCAGAAAATGTGAGGACACAGAGAGAGAAAAGAAAGACTATAGTAGTAGAAATATGGAAGGGGTATTAGCAAACTCCAAAAATATATTTTCTTTTTCTTGCTTTTTGGGCTTTTTGTGCATAAAAAGTCAATCTTTGAGTCTAATAATTTAGGTGGGGAGTAATGGCTAGTTAAAACTCTGAAGTCTGAACTGAAAGTCTGAAACTGTAGAGAATTCAGTTGTTGAAAGGAAAATCATAGGATTCATCAATAATGTTGTGATAATTAGAAAGTAGATTTTAATAAGGGAAAAGAGTATGATACCCTCGTTATAAAAGTGGCTCATATATACCTTTACTGTTATATAAATGATTTACATATATCCTTTTTCTCTAACGAAAGTGAAAAAATTAATTTTAATTTAATTTTTTTAATTATTTTTAAAAAAATATAATCTCATATGGGTATATTTAATCCTCCTCAAACATATATCTTTTTTTTTTTAACTTTTTTTGTTTCAATGACTAATTTAGATTTATTATTTTAATGGTCAAATTTATTTAAATTTTGCTAATATTCTTGTAAAATTTATTATAGATGACCCAATTTTTTTCTTCAAATACAAAAACTAAACTACAATATATCCAAAAAAATAGTTTTAATTTTTTTTCTTTACACTAAGGAATGAAAGAAAAAATAAAATAAGAATAAGAAACTCAAATAATAATAGTCAAAAAATAATTTATGTCCAAAAAAATTAAAATATACCTTGAAATATAATAGAAAAATCATATATACCCCTAAATAATTTTAAAAAAAATTAAAAGTAAAAAATATAAATTTAAAACTAATTTTTTTCACTTTCGTTAAATAAAGGGTATATGTGAGCTCATTTTGTAATGGTAGGGGTATATGTGAGCCGTTTGTATAACGGTAAGGATATATATGAGTTACTTTTATAACGATGACATATCAGCTTCAAATAAAAATATTAAGGGTATATCAGATCCTTTTCCCTTTTAATAATGAACCTTTTTTTTTGGAAATAATAATGGACACATTCAATTATTGAAATCTTTGAACTGTAACCTTAATTTGACTTGACTTTTGTCGATTTGACTACTACTTTCAATGTGTTTGAAAAAAATCTAATGACTTCTCTTTTGTGGTTATCTTGAGAGGTTATATGTAGAGGCGACATACCGGTACAACCTCAAAAATTAATTTTTGGCAAATTAATAAACTTTTTAAGATAATATTTTTCTTTGGTCTTAATTTGAGTTTATGTAAAAAATCACCGATTTTGATAAGATAGTATTTTATCGGAAGAATCCTCTATAAATATATGGTTCAATTAGTATTATAAATTAATATTCAAAAATTTCAGTGTTGTCTTCTTGAACTGAACCAAAAAATTGTAAAGAGTTGTAGACGCGATAAGAGTTTCCTTATGTGCAATTGGATTCCAAAGGTATTATATTATCTTCAACTTCATCATCAACATTGTTTTCTCTGATGGTATCCACAGTTTCTTCTAAACATGTATCATTTTCACTCGTGTAATCTAACAAGCAATTGACATTCATTTTATTGCGGTAATCGAGATTATTAATCATGACTTCAAATTAATAAATATTGTTTTCTTAAGGGGTTCATTTAAATTCTGTGAGACTTCATATAATCAAAATTAACCTTTATTAAATCTTAAAATTACTCTTTAAAGTAATAAATATTAATTTATCTATTAAATAATACTTCCACAAAATAAAAAAATTTCATGATCCCAATATGTGATTTAGCTATTGTAATATAATTTAATTAAAAGAAATCAATAAAGTAAACACAAATGTCAAGATGGCCGAGTTGGTCTAAGGCGCCAGTTTCAGGTACTGGTCCGAAAGGGCATGGGTTCGAATCCCATTCTTGACATTTTTTTCTTTTTTCTCTTAGTCGTTTTAGGCCCAATGGGCCCATGAAAGATTAGTTTGATTAGCCTTTCTCTTAGGTGTGTCTTTTTAGCCTTGGGCCACCAATGGGCCCATGGAATTAAAGTGAGAACAAGATCTGAGATTGACTAGCTAAAAAGTCACTCTCAGAGCTGGTACACTATATACACCAAAGTTTCAAACTTTGATACTCACCAATATGTGATTTCGATTCTATATGAACACTAAATGAAAGAGACAAAACAACTTTCTTGCCCGCCTGCAATTGATTGAAGACTTATTTTGATTAGGTCAAATTCCAACAATGTACTATGACTACCGGCGAAACTAAAAATTTGTGTTCAAGATTTAATATATACGTAATAAAAAATAATGTTACACCTATATACTTTATATAATTTTTTGTATGTATGATATAATTTTTCGATGCAGGGTGTTCGACTGACCACGTTCACTACATGTGGCTATGCCACTGGTACTATCCTAGACCTCTGTCTATCCCGATATTCATAGAAATTCATAGTTAGGTTTCTTAACCCTCTCATCATCCAAAAGAGGGAAAATAGGCTGCAATTAGGAAACGAAGTCCTTATTTTCCTATAAGTAAAGTTTAGGCATATATAATTGATGAATAATTGTAGGATATAAAGTCCTCCAGCATATAGGCAATCCTTAATTCATCCACAATGTTAGTGTTACTTCATGTATTTAGTATGGTAAATCATAAAACTATTAAAATGAAAAGAAATAAGAATATTCGAGTCCACAAAATTTAATTAATGTGTGTCCTTAAGGAATTTAATCCCCTCATTGTACTCGAGGTTGTAGATTATTTCCTCCCGGAATAAAACGGATAACCTATTAAAGAAGTAGCGGTACCTCAAACTTCAATAACTTTAGCTAACTCACAAGGCAACATGAAATCACACGGACTCTACTTTGTTTGTAAGAAACGTATGCAGAAGAATGAGGAAATTTGATTTTGAAAAATAAGAGAAAATCCTTCTATTTATAACCAACTAAGGGTAGTATGAAAATGTGCTAATTGTGCCTTATCGGAGAGATCACAACCTTTGAAAAAGACACAACTTATTAGAAAGATCACAATCCTTTAGAAAAAGACACAATATTTCGAAAAGGTCACAATCCTTTGGAAAAGTCATAACCCTTCATTTTCTATTCATACCTTTAAACCCCAACAATGTTAAATCACAAAAAAGATTCATAAATACATATATTTAGTAGAGTTTCAATATCAATTTATAGTATGCAATAAAAATCTTGTTTAGGGGACAAGCAATGAAAAAAATTACACTATAAACTTGCAAAATCTTAGTTCAAATTATATTTTGAACTATCAAATTACAAATAATGACATACATGGTGATACATGTGATACAATAATTAATCAACCATGACTTGATCCACTAAATTTCCCAGAACTCCCAATTAATCCCTCTCTTCTCATTTTATCTTCTTTTGCTTTTCTACAAAACACAACCCAAGAATTCACTTCTAATGCCACAGAAACACCAATCAATGTAGACAAACACAAACAATAAGCCAATTTAACATAAGACCTTCCTTCTCCCATCACTTCAAATCCTTGAAAAACATTCACAACTCCTAATATCACACAACCATAACCAACAAAATGATGATATGATTTCCAATACTTCCTAAACTTATTTGTTGTCTTAGGCCTAAAAAACAAGGCCAATGTTTGTAACATGCCCAAAACAAACGTCGCGATACCTAAGTTTCGATGTAATCCATACACTCTCCCTGGTGAAAGTTGTCCTAATCGAATCCCTATCGCGAATCCAATAGTGCCTAATAAAATTCCTGATAATTGTACCCCTGCATGTACATAAAACCATGTTGGCCCTAGTGACTCAACATGCCTTAAGTAACGAGCCGTGACCGCACCTAGAGGTAGAATAACACCCCATGAAATTGAATTTATAACACCATGTACATTTTTTAGTGTTAAGAAATTGTTGTGACATATTGCTTGTGAACCTGAAAGGACATCAATTGTGGCTATTGAAGAAAGATCATTTATGTTAGTTGGATGAATTGTTGGTGAATAACCTTGTACATAAATGCCACGGTTCCAAACAAAATGTACATTTTTGGTCTTGTTAGACACAAGTTTTAATGTGGCATATATTTGAATTGTAGCACCATTGTGTATAGTAGCCATTTTGCCACCATATAAAGTTGATGAGGAGGCTAGTAAATGAATGTCTAAAGGTTTTGATAAAAGTGGATTTTTTTGGAGTTTGACTGATGGATCAATTATGTAAGGTAGAAGAACAAGTTGGCCTGAATTTGGATCAGGAAAGGCGATTAACGCGCGAGTTCCTGTCATTTCAGGGGAGTTAGGGTTAATACCAAAGCCAACCCAGCCAGAAGGAGATATAAATGAACCAAAAAAGACTATATCAAGTGTGGCATTATGTGGATGGAATGTCCAAGCAATTGAGGCATCTTGTGAAGGGAGTGGCATACATTTTTCAAATGTTTTAGTAGATGTTGAGGTTGTGCATGAATGGGAGGAATAGACTATTGTGAAGGGAAAAAAAGAGAGGAAAATGAGAAAGAAGGGAAACATGATGGTGATGAATTGGGAGTGTGTGATGAAAAATTATGATGGATAAAAGGAATTAAAGGAGGGGTCTTTTTGATGAAAAGGTATAGAATTGGAGTTTGTTTATCATGCTTGTTGTACACTAGTCTTGAATGAATCATTGAGGTAATTAGCTTTTACTAATTTGAGCTTAGCTTTGAAGCAATGCAACTTGAATATAAGTTTAGTTAATTAGTATAGCTAGGGGCACTATATATACCTTTCATTTTCTCTTAATGATAGAGTCAGAATTTTTACCGAGGAAAATCAAAATATAAAGTAGTCAACACAAGAAGTAGCTAGGAAATTCAATATATCATATCATATATTACTAAAAGTGGGAAGCTCCAAAGATGAAAAATTAGATTACCATTTTACCCCTAGGCTAAATTAAACATCTAATTAATTAAATATTAAATAATAATATTTTAATTATTATTTGAATTGTTAGTTATTTATTATAAAGACAATGAAAGAATCATTATAGTTATTTTAATTTGTATTTGACCTTTTAATTTTCCATGTGACTTTTCATGTTTCCGTAATTTTTGGGAAGCTCCAAAGATGAAAATTTAGATTACCATTTTACCCCTAGGCTAAATTAAATATTTTACTTAATTAAATATTAAATAATAATATTTTAATTATTATTTGAATTGTTAGTTATTTATTATAAAGACAATGAAAGAATCATTATATTTATTTTACCCCTAGGCTAAATTAAACATTCTAATTAATTAAATATTAAATAATAATATTTAAATTATTATTTGAATTTTTAGTTATTTATTATAAAGACAATGAAAGAATCATTATATTTATTTTAATAGTATTTGAACTTTCAATTTTCAATGTGACTTTTCATGTTTCCATAATTTTCGTCCTATAAATTTAACTTTTCCAAGAAAGACTTTTATTTACTACTCCTACAATTCTTGTGTGTAGGAGCTCTAAACAAGTGAAATAATGTCACAATTTGTGGTGAAACTTGTGAGATCCCCTTATACAGTCATGAAATTAATAGACAAGAATTCAACTACTGAAGCATCATAGCTTGGTGTGTTAGTTTTATGCTTATTTGTAGTAATTAAAATTATAATAAGATTTTTCTATCTCTCTTCATATAGTTGAATTGTTGTTTTGTTAGCAACTTGCTTTAATTTTAGATTTTTATTTTGTATGCTCAAATAATCAGTTTTCATTATAGAGACAAAAGCAAAAAAAAAAATGCCTAATTGTCTTGCGCATCATTTGTATCTTTCTTCTTTTTTTTTTTTTACTCTTTGTACTTATAATTTTACATACACATTAACTTTCATCTTTAAGAATGAATGTGATAAAATGTTTACTCTTTTTTTTTTGGAAAAGAAGAAGAAGAAGGTGAAACATATAACATTAGATTAATGGTGAATAAGTATGTATGAAGAGAAAATTAAATTCTACATAAAAGCAGTAGTTATGTTCATAAATATCCTGATTTTCAAAATATAAATAATAAGACTTTTTACACATTATTTTAAATATTTATAATTAACTAATTAGTTTAAAGTGCTTGTAGATAAAAAAATAATATAATATTTTGAACACATTCATTATAATTATTAGGAGATTCAAAAGGCAAAATAAAAAAGTGGAAAGGTTTTGTTTTCCTTTCACTCAAAGTTAATCTTACACCATTTTTGGTACAAAAAGTAAATTCTCCTCTCAAACTTTTAATTGAAGAAACATTAATATTGCACCACGATTTGCAGAAAATTAATCTCATGCAATCTTTTGAACTTCTAACATTATTCTATGGGAAAAAGGTCTGAAAAATACTTCAACTTTGATCGAAATTGTTGTTACGATACCAAACTTTGAAAATGCCTTTTACCCCCTGTACTATTTAATAGTGTATTTTAAAAGTATATATGTGTCTACGTGGACATCATAAATATTGCATCATTTTAAATAGTAATGTGTCCCCGTGAGCACATATATACCTTTAAAATACACTATTAAATAGTGCGGGGGGGGGGGGAGGGGGGTAAAAGGTCCTCTATAAAGTTTGATATCGTAACAACAATTTCGGCCAAAGTTGAAGTAATTATCAAACCCTTTTTCCTTATTCTATCAATAACAAGGAATCTTTAACACTATCGAGAAATTTAATTTAGATAGTTGTTATCTTTTCCTTTTTACTTTACAATCTTATTTTTTGACTTATAAAGAGAGTTTATTTTATTAACTTCTTATTATTATCTCGGTGCATTCACTTGGAGGTCATGAAATTGGAGTGTCACAATTAGTAACAAGACAAAGTAAGAAACCTCATTAGACATATTTTATAAAAAAAGAACTCAAATCATATTTTTTAATAATATATTTTTAAAGAAATAATATACTTATTAATACGGATTACACGCGCAAAGTGCGTTCCCAAAAAACTAGTAATACTATATAAACATACTTTTTTGCTGAATTCAGCAAAATGTTATCAATTGACACTTCTTGAACAAGGGTGACATTGCCATAAAAAAAGGAATATTTTGATACATACAAATAATTCTTTAGAATATGTGATTTTATACATGTGATGCCATTATTATGATTATAAGACATGCTATTAAGGATAAAATAAGAAGTTCAAGTTTAAAATTACCATCTTGACTCTCCTTTTTTGATAGATTAATAGTGACAAATTGCACATATGAAATAACTTAGCTTTAAAGTGAAGGGACAACTGACCCACACACTCTATTGATATGTTATGATGATAATGCTAAGGACTAAGGTAGCTACTATTATTGTAGCATGTCTTTTATTTGAATCAAGAAAGCAATAGTACTCATAGTGGTGCGTTTGGTACCAACCAACCATAATGTAAGTATGTAAAATTGGACGAAAATTCAACAAAAAGAGAGAGTCACAATTTACGATTTACCAAAATGCATGAGGTAAATAAAACCAAGTATATAATCTTGAAGAGATCGATGACTCGCAAAGTTATGATTTTATTTTTGGTGATTTTGCTATAAATTTTGTTGGAAAATTACGAAAAATACTTTTAATTTTATTTTTAGTTTGATAAGTGTTAAGGGCATTATCCCCAATGATTCGGATCCGGCTCCCCTCCATTACCCCTTCCCTCCATCTCGTCAAGTGCACGTCTAGATTAGAGACATGTGTCATATTTAAAGTTTAAAGGCCAAAATTATATTATATTAAGAAATATCATAACCATAGTTAAGTCAACTAATTTTAGAAAACTACTCTCCAAATTTGGTAAGGATTACAATATATTCTATACAAAATTTGATATTTATTAATATTATATTTTTGTATTTAAATATTAAATTGTATGATATTTAAAGTGAGAATTAACTAAACAAATTATGTACTAGTAAACTTTGCTCTTGAAATATTATATATACTATGGTAGAAACAAAACAAAAAAGTTAAGAATTATAAGTGTGGAAAAAAACCATAAAATAAAAGACACGAAATAAAAATAAAATGAAAAGATGAAAGGTTTTTAGAATTAAACCTGAAATACCAAAATTATTCCAACGATAAAATGTGGCTATTGTGTTTGAAGGGGAAAAATATATGTTTTTTAAAAAATAATAATATTCTTTTATCTTCTTCTTTTTTGTGAAATAGAAGATAACATTGTTTTAAATGCAAATGTTTTTGAAGATTTTTATTTATCACATTAAATATAAATGTTTCATGTTCTACAATTTTAATATTTAAATGTAAATTAAAAATATAAATGATATTAATAAATATCAAATTTTGTATGGAATATATTGTAATTCTTACCAAATTTAATTTGGAGAGTAGTTTTCTAAAATTAGTTGATTTAACTATGATTTTAATATTTGTTCATATGATATAATTTTGACCTTTATACTTTAAATATGACATATGTCTCGATTCAATAAGATCTTATGATATAAATTAGGGCTTACGAGCATAAATAACAAAGAATAATCAAGAAGAGGACCCAACAAAAGGTTTTTTTTTTTTTTAAAAGGTAAAATTTATTTTCTATCCTTTATCACACCATCTAAAAGAAATTAATGTGTTTATATATATTACGGTATTATAAGAAATACATTTTCTTCAAACTAGTAAATATTTAAAGGATGAATTTGAACATTTTCTTAATCAATTAACACTTTTTCCTTTTGAGATATCATTCTATTTTTTTTTTAATAATCCCCAATATATCTCAAAAAGAAAATTAAAATAATAAAAAGCGAAAAAAGTGTTTTTGTTGGGTTTTCACAAATGAGCACAAGTTATTCCAAAAATGCGTAAACTTAAAAAAATTATATTAAAAAAATCTTGCATAAATAGCGAGATTGTTGCATTCCTTTTTAGCAAAAAAAAATAGCGACATTTTTTTCTTTCAAAATGAAGCGCATACACTATATGTGCGCTCTTTCAAATAAGAGTAGGGTGTCCACAGTTTGGATAAAAATTGATTCAAATCGAAAAATCAAATTGAATCGATTTTATTGGAGTTGATTTTATATTTTTAAAAACTAATAGTATTTGGTTGGTTATGGTTTTGTTCGATAAAATCGAAGAAATAATTGACCTGAACCGAACTGATAAATTATATACATATATTTATTATTATACATATATAATATATTATTTTATAAACAATTTTAAAGATCTTATATCTGTTTTCATCAAATTTATTTATAATTTACTTATGAAGGCAAATATCCCCAACGTGAGAACATTTACTTATTGGTTTCATGTATATGAGTGTCTATGACAAATTTTTTGTGGGACTGGAAATGCCACTGTCTCTTCCTTCTAGGCCAAAATAGTGAATTTTGAAACTTTATTCATAGTAAGTTTAGTGATCGAAAGTTCTGTAACGTCAGTCATTCTAACTATTTTTCGTTTTGAATGGATTGTTGTCACTTTTTTCATGTTTTGAATGAATTGTTTCTTTTAATTTTGTGTATGGGTAATAACCGAACAAAACCGAACCGAATCGATAACAACGAAACCGAACCGAAATTGATAACAACCAATTGGTTTTGATAATTTTAAAATCGATTAAATTAGTTTGGTTTTGATTTTGATCAATAATCGACCCAAACCGGCCTGTGAACACCCCTACATAAGAGTATCAATGTATATACATGTTTATACATTGATATATGTATAAAATTGATAACATGTACACCATATATGATACAAAAATTATGCCAACAATTTTGAGATACATATATACTGCTAGAAAATATTTTAAAAAAACTATTTTTTTTTAATTATTTAAAAGTATCACTACAGATATAATTAGGGTAAATTACAGAAATCACATACTTTTAAGGTAAAATTACAATCTATCAGTTAAAAGTTTATAATTACAGAATCCCTCAAAACAAATACAATAATATAAGCGTTGATACATTAATCTGATGCGCGAGATACATTAATCGTTAAGTAAGATACATTACATTTTATACATGATACACTAATCTGATGTACATTTTATACATGATACACTATCTGATGCGC
>JAJOOO010003045.1:0-28027 GCA_029582685.1 Solanum piurae | reverse complement strand
CGGTCCCCGGACATGGATATCCTATTTATGGGCCGGATATGGTTGTATCTGACCCATGAGAAATTCGGGTCAAAACTTCTGATAGCACCAAAATATCTGAAGCAGAGAGGAGAAGAACAAAATTAACTTACAGCTATGGGGCTCTCAGCTTCCAAGCGAGTTAGCAATTCACTCCAAAATTCATCCGAATTCAACTCGGCTTGTGACTCAGTCTATGATGATTGTCTCTCCCTATCACAGCACGCCTTCGCCGGAGTCAAACCCTACCAGCTTTTCTCCGCCGTGGAACGCCTCCACGCTTCTCTCTATCCCTCCGTCCCTCTCATAACAAATTGGGTTAAATCGCCTCCGAACCGATTACAAGTCGATAACGCCTTCAAAATCGTGTCAACGCGCCGATCCGGCGAAAAGGAGAGTGAAATTGTGCTTGGGAACAAGGAATTTAAGGAGTTTTCAGTGGAGGTATTTTCGGACGCTGTCGTTTCGTGTGCAGGGAAAGAGCTGCTAAAGCGGGTTCCGTTAGGTGCTTTGGGGATTGCTGGCGTTGGTGCGGTGGTAAAGCCTGGGAAAGAATTGATTGCGGCGGCGATTGGTGCTTACGCGCTCGGTGTTGCAACTTCGGTATACGTCCGCTTGGCTTAAACGTATGATTTTTCATTTGTTTTTACTTATAAAAGTGAATAAAAGTTTTTACAAATTTGCTGACGCCAAAAGTACAAATTAGTCATGTATTACATTATTGTAACCCCTTATTATCATTATCTCCTATAAGTTTTATAAATTTTTAAAATTTCTCATTTTCGCGCATCAAATTAATGTATCAGCGCTTATATTATCGTATCTCGCGCATTAGATTAGTGTATCATGTATAAAATGTACATCAGATTAGTGTATCATGTATAAAATGTAATGTATCTTACTTAACAATTAGTGTATCTCGCGTATCAGATTAATATATCAACGCTTATATTATTGTATCCGTTTTGAGGTATTTCTGTAATTATAAACTTTTAAGGGATAAATTGTAATTTTACCTTAAAAGTATGTGATTTCTGTAATTTGCCCTATTAGTTGTTATTCGCGTAGTGTCATGTTTTAAAACTTTTACTATTATTTTTTTGATTCGTTGCTCTAGTATTTAGGGCTATTCAACATTGAATTGAAATCGATAATTTGAAGATTTTTTTTTTTATTGGATTAGCGGATCTTCTTGATAATGATTTTAATTATTTTACTATTGATTTATCGGTTTTTAACGATTAGAGATTTTCTTTAAGGGTTAATCGATAATCTAATAGCAAATTAATAGATTATATTTTTACCATTTGGTATATAAAGTTCAGAATTTAATTTCATACTTTTATTTTTGGTTGTCACAAACTCTCAGTTATTCTATAATGTCAGTGTTTGTTTTGAGCAAAATACAATTTATCAACTCATGTGCATGGTTCATTCGGTTTGTTATCTTGTTTCTAAGTAATTTTTAATGCTTTTTTTGTTGACGAAGTTTAACGATTAAACCAATAATTGATCTGATAATGATCAATAATCAGTAATTGATAAGTAAATATCTTAATGATCCTACAATAATTTAGCATATTTAAAAATTGACAATCGATAAGTTATATTGATAAACTTTAAAAAAACAAAGCTGAACCTATTGATACGCATATCCAATTATCCATAATAATGCATGATAGTGACCATAGCAAACTTTATGTTTGTTATGACTATTAATTTGTATATATCAGTATACACGGTATTTGTATATTTCGGTATACAAACTAAAATACAGTAATTGTATATAAACAAAATTACTACATATATACAACACATATGTATACTGAATGGGTCTATTTGTATATTTCGGAATACAAATGGGTACTACAATTTATTTTTATAGGGAAAATTACGCAGTTAAGCAAACTTATACTACTTAATTACTCATCATAGCTATAGTTTGTTATAATTACCACTCGCGACTAACATTATACATTAATTACATGGGTTGACTTCGAGTTTGTATAATTAGTCACGTTTGTATATGTATAATTCGCCGGAATATACAAATACATATGTATAATATACAATTATCTAACCGATATACATATACATTTCACCTCTCTGCCCTCTGTCACTCGCCTCTCTCCTCCCTCTCCCAGTCTCGCTTGCCATATATACAAATAAAAGAAATTATGACTATAACATTTAATTTGAATTAATAATTTGATATTTCATATAATTTTCCCGTATTCGCATATATAATCTCTGCATTCAATTAAATATAGCTACGATACGAAGAGTATCGAAAATATTGACGATTGAATTTGTATCGTGTTTTTCATTCCAATTAAACACGTGGAATCAAAAAGAGGAGTTAGAGGATTAATAATGCAAAAGATAATATTGTGTGTAGGATAATTTGGAACTACAGAAATTGGATCATCTGGACCATGAAAAACAATAATTCAAGAATGATCTTGACCGTTTAGCCAATGCACTAAGTATGAAAACACCAATATTGAAAGTGAAAGTGACACTTGAATCAACGTACAACTCATCATTCATAAGTTGTCACCCCACATACATACAATGATTTGAACTCCCACCGTCCCTATTTATTGTTGCGTTTAAGTTTGGTGTGAACAAAAAAATAGAAGGAAGAAGAACGGAGAGAAATGAAAATCAAAAATTATAATCCTTATCGTTTATGAGTTTATATATATCAGTTTTTAAATAACGGCATCATTTTTCGGACGGACATTTCTTGCACTATTTGAACTCCAAATTGCGGCAATATAAATATAGAGGCATTGCCTTAACTTTGATCATTGAATCTTTACACTTCTTCTCTATATATTTGTACAAAATATTTTTTGGTCTATATGACTATATCACATAAATTTTTCAATATATTTAAGTAATTCGAATATGTAGTTTTTTTAATATCTTTTCTTAAATCTTTAGGTTAAGACTCAAAGTCATCCTTGAGTTTTCACGTGGAGCATAAATAGTCCCTCATGTTTGCAATATTGGTGCACTTTTAGTCCTCCTTCAAAATTTTGTCTATTTTTTAACATTGATTTTATTCATAATTTATGTATGGAATGTTTAATCGTCATTTTATATATTTAGTAGAAATAATAACTCCATGTGAGAGATTGTGAGAAGAAAAATACCTTGTTTTGTTTAGTAGAAATCGTATTGCAGGTAAAGTCGAGAGGTTCATCACGATGATTTCACGTGCAATAGTACAATTTTTTCTTTTCTTGCAATGTCATATGTTAAAATGTTTTTAGTTTAGCTGCAGTAATATTTATACTGAACAGAACAAGGTGTTCTTCTTCTCACATTCTCTCACATAGAATTATTATTTCTACTAAATATATAAAAAGACGATGTGACATTCCTTACATAAAATTATGAACAAAATTAATGTTAAAAATAGGCAAAAGTTTCGGGGAGGATCAAAAGTGCACCAATATTGCAAACATGAGGGACTATTAGTGCTCCATGTGAAAACTCAAGAATGACTTTAAGTCTTAACCCAAAGATGAGGGACTATTTTGGACCTTCTCTGCAAATTGAACCCGAATTCATGTCTTTCCTCGACTAATTAAGATAAAATTTATTAATTTAGTCCTCCTTAATGAAACTTTTCCATTTGAGGTTCTAGTAGTAAAGTTCGCAACAAATTTGAGTGGTATTAACTTAAAAATGAAAACCTCAAAAAATTGAAAAAAGGAAAGTATTTACCATTAAAAGTTGTAAAAATAATAAGAATAGAAGAAATAATAATAATAATAGAACTAAGAATACGATAATATTAGCACAATAATAATAGAACATGTAGATGCTCCAGATTAGGACTTTGCTCTACTATTGAGAAGAGAGAAAACACTCCGCCATTTACTAATTGTCTATCATAAATCTTAGACCTTCATGCTTTTCTATTTAGAGTTATATTATCGTTGAGTTAAAATATATCATGTCATATCCAATTTCGTCTTCTAATATTTTTTCGATCTACCTCTCCTTCTCCTTAATCCTATCACTGCCAACTCTTGCAGCCTCATCGAGGCACTTACACGCTCTTCCTCTTCACATATTCAAGTCGTTTTAGTCTCACTTCTTGCATCTTGTCAATGATAAAGGCTACTGCCACATGCCCCATATATCTCAATTCATAATATTGTCTCTTCTAGTATCCAACACATCCATCTATGCATCCTCATCTCTCATAACATGCGAATTTTGATTGATAATTTCTCTATAAAACTAATCTTTTAAATCTCGATAACACATTCTTATCACCCCACTCCAACAATCAATAAATTAAATACCATCTCAAATCCATAAACTTCAAATTTTATATCTGCCTCCGACTCATAAAATATCATTGATATATTGAAGTAGATGCGTGTGAATCTGGTATATAAAACTCCCACCAACAGCCATCGTCCACGAAAGGGGAGTAGAAATAAATAATGCCCAAATATTCATAGCCACTAATATTAACGGCAATCCAACAGCCACACAAAAGGGAAGAAAGTGGAGCCCTGCTAATACTGTGTGCTGTCTCAATACTCATCAAGTATTTTATACGCAAATCCTATTCTCTTATCCACACAAATCTCCCTCTTCCACTCATTTCATTCTCTATATTCCTCTTCTTCTTTCTCCTCCCATTTTTCCCATTACAAAGACAACATTTTTCTGTTTTTGGTTGAAAGTTTTCATTTTTATTATTTTGGACTAATCACCTGCTTTGGGTTTTCTTGATTTCTGCAGGTTTTTTTATTGTCTGACTGACCATTTTGGCATATCAGAGTTTGGGTATTTTTCAAATCTTGAAAAGTTCTGACTTCTCTTCCCAAAAAGCTTCAAGACACTATTTTTCCTCTTTTTCTTGTGTGAAACTCAAAAGGGTATGTTTTGAAATAGTGTTAGGAGGCAAGAATTGAGTAATAAAAGATTAAAAGATGAAGATCCAGTGTGATGTGTGTGAGAAAGCTCAAGCTACTGTGATTTGCTGTGCTGATGAGGCTGCTTTGTGTGCAAAATGTGATATTGAAGTTCATGCTGCTAATAAATTAGCAAGTAAGCATCAAAGGCTTCATCTTCAGTGCCTATCTAACAAGCTTCCTCCTTGTGATATTTGCCAAGTAAGGGATTTTTTTTTTTAATTTATTGTTGTCCTGTTCATGGAATAATTTGTTTTTAGTCTAGATTGTGTTACTAATATTTCAATCTGGTAGTTGTGTTGGTCCTTGATTAATGGAAAGTTAACTTGTGTACCCTTCGGGTGGCCCAGTGGTTTGGGCTTGGACTTCCATCTTGGAAGTCACAAGTTTGAAACCCCTTGTCTGCGAAAGCGGTTTGCCTTTTGCGTCAAGCTCGTCACATCGAGCTTGCCTAGTGCGGGTGACCTCTTCTATGTGGTTTGCGAGCTATTGCATAGGAGCGGGGTTTTACCTAAAAATAAAAAATAAATGGAAAGTTAACTTGTGATGTTCCTTTTGATAGACTCTGATTAGATTATTAATATTACAATTTCACATAACTAATTTTGCATTTCTATGTTTAGTATTTATCACTCCCTCTGTTTCAATTTGTGTCTTCTTACCTTTTTAATTCCTGATCTTCAATTCCAACATGTGACATGTTTTAAGGTCATAGTATTTAAAGGGTGTAATGTTGATCTCAAGTTTAAGACCACTTGATTCAAAAGTCTCTGGCTACTTTCTTAAACTTCTTGATCTGTCAACCTGAGACTCAAAATGAAAGCTGAGGGAGCAAAGGCGAATCTAGGATTTCAATTCTAGAACATGGGTGCACCACAAAAAAAAAGTATTAAGTGGGAATTGATCCCAAGTTCTCTATTCAAATAACTTAGCATTCAACCAATCAAGTGCACCATTTAGCTTTACAAAAAAATATATACCTAATTATGTAGTTTTACGGAGAAACCATGGGTTCACGTGCCCAAAATTAGCATATGAATTCGCCACTGAGAGGGAGTATGATAATGAAGTTCTTGCTTTTCTAGCTAAAGATATAGGGGAGAGGGAGGAATGGAGGCTTAACAGACCGCTCATCTTAAACGTCATATCATAACCCATAAGTATTACAAACAAGAAGAGTTACAGGCTCGATTAGGCGTAGTGAAAATGATTTCATGGTTATGACCTATGGGGTAGTTTATATTTTCAATTTCAGAGGGCTCTGGTTCAACATCAAAGGTACAACACAAAATGTGTGATAGGCACACGTCACAAGCTTGTACTTTGCTGGGAAACTAAGACTAATGTTAAAGCGGACAAAAGTATACGATGAACTTGTTAACCACTGAGTTTTGAAGTTGGAAACAAAGGATTTCTTTCATTAAGATTAAAAAACTCATGTTTCCAATTGTTCTATTTTCTGAAAGTAAGATCCAACCGAAAATAAAAATATGTTGGCATTGTAACCTATGATGGTGTCAACCCTTTTAAGGACCGGAAACCTCAAACAAAATTACATGTCTATGTTATTGTAGATGTCTAGTTATACCTTATATTAGAATAGAAATATGGTTATACCTGTTTTGGAAAGCGTTGAGAAGCAAGAATCAAAAGTGATTTTTCTGAACATGGTTATACCTGACAAAATGATGTTAACATACCCGGGGAAAAAAGATTGGAAGTAAAAGATCAATGTTCTTTTCGAGAAATTTTCTGGCGGTCTTTGGAGACTTCCTTATAGCTTACATTTAACTTGAACTATCATGTATGCAGGATAAAGCAGCCTTCATCTTCTGTGTTGAGGATAGAGCTCTCTTTTGCAAGGACTGTGACGAAGCAATCCATTCAGCCAGCAGCCTCGCCAAGAACCACCAACGCTTCTTAGCCACTGGAATCCGTGTAGCCTTGAGCTCAAGCTGCAATAAGGAAGTAGTAAAAAACCAACTGGAGCCACAACCACCTCAGCAGAATTCTCAACAAGTTGGCTTGAAAATGCCTCCGCAGCAATTGTCCGGTATCACATCACCATCTTGGCCTGTCGATGATTTACTAGGATTTCCAGATTATGAGAGTGACAAGGTAAAACAAACTTATTCCTTTTACATTTTGCAAGTACCCTATATTTTCTACCACTTGGGTGGCTGAGCGATTGATGTGTAGAGGACTTCTCTAGATGATGAGAAGCTATCAATTTTCTTGTTAAAGCAGCTTATGCATTGAACTTGAATTTGAAACACTCAAATATGCAAAACAACTTCCTTACATTCCTCAATACATAGGGAGACATTTTATAACACCATTACATGTATATATGAAGTTGGCCTATAGTTCAGTCTAATATGTGACATTGTGGTGTCCCTTGATTCAGTATTACCGTGTCATTGTCTATTCATCTAATATGTAATGAATAACCTATATTGATTGTTTCAATCTATACAGAAAGATCTACTTGAGCTTGGTGAATTTGAGTGGTTTGGAGGCATTGATCTCTTTGGTGAACAAACAGCAGCTGAAGTACCCGAGCTATCAGTACCTCAGTCGAGCAACACAAATATTTACAGGACAACCAAATATCAAATGCCTTACAAGAAGCCCAGAATTGAAATCCCAGATGAAGATGAGTATTTTACTGTCCCAGATCTTGGTTGAACACCAACTTCAAGAAGTTCTTAATTAAAAGTACGTGTGCTTGTGTGTAGTACTTAATCAGTGCTCTCATACTGTCAACAGATATGTTCAGTAAGTAGAAAAAGTATTGTTCTGCTTAAGATACTCCTTATCTTGCTTACTTTCGCAGTGCGCTTATATTGTCAACAGATATGTTCAGTAAGTAGAGGAAACATTATTCTGCATAAGTTATCCTTAATCTTACTTACTTTTCGCCTCCTGGGTAGAATTGCATCAGTTTCTTATTCTTATGGCAACTTAAAAACGTATTGAGTCATTCTTGGACATGTTATGCATATTGCTACAGCTGAGTGATTGGAACGCAACTTGTCTTCCCATTTTGGGTTCTTTGAGCTAGTAAAACCTAGTTTGTTACAAGACCTACTACTGATTCATTACTCCACAGTTATGATCTTACCTTGTAGACTCTAACCTAGGAACAAACTTTCTTGGCAACAACTCCTCCATCTCTAGTTGTGCAACAGCAATTAAGTTAGAAATTTTGCGTTGGTTACGCTATATTTTGGCAACTTTCATGTTCCAAGAGCCAGTTTTCCTGGAAGCCTCTTGCAATCCTTCATCAATTACTGCACTTAGCAGTTGAAGCTATTATCGAACTCATGAACTCTTGGGCAGAATTCCCAACTTCACTAGGATTTGATGAGAAAGCAAACTATTTCTCTCCTAGAATATATTTATTGGAATGAAAATAACTTGAACTGGATAATGAAAACTTGTATAATGATGTAAAGGAGAAGTCAAAAGGAAGACACATAGGAAGAAAGCTTAGTTTATTAAGTGCCTTGATGGACAGTCATCACAACAAAACATTAAATCCAAAACTGAAAATTGAAAGACTTCCTACTAGCTTGAAAGTAAAAAACTCATAGAGGGGGGGGAGATATGGAGATGGTAAAAAAAATCTATGCTCCTCCCTTGAGCAAAGTGAGGGCTTCAGCTCCAGTAGGCAGAGCTGGGATTGCTCCTTTCTTGGTGGTTGTGATGGCTCCACATGCACATGAAAACCTTAGTACTTCCTTCAACCTTGCTTCATCCTGCAGTTTTTACACATACTCCACGTTATCGCTTAGTTAGTACTAAGAAAAGGTAATTATTACTACTATATTTTACCTCAAGAATGGCTTGATCATCAACAATCTTGGTTAGAAGAGCACCAACAAAAGAATCACCAGCTCCAGTGGTGTCAACAGTCTTCACGTGGAATCCTCCAACGCTTCCATGGAATTTCTACACCCCAGAAAAGAACCAAGTCAGATTAAACAATTGAGTAACAACATAATAACTATTCAGCCTTGTCAGTATATTGATATCACAGATTCTAATTATTTTAAAAAAAATAAACGCCCTTATTAGCCATGAGGGGACACACTAATTAGCAGTACAGCGAAAAGTAAAAAATACTTTAAATTATGTCATTACCTTTGGGCTAAGATCAAGTGGAAGGCACACAAATAATGTACTTAAAGAGTTGTAGGTCCTCCTTGGCTTACTTTAATTACAAATTAAACAACAATGGTTCGTCTAAGTTCTTACCTACCACTTTACAGCTATCTACTAAAGAATTCAATAACAATCAATCAAATAAAATAATGATTACGACCTGATAGTATAAAAATTATTTTAAATGAAATACAAGATAGATTATACCTTGGTGTAGTAATTGCAACCCTTTTCACCAAGAGTGACCAAGAGGAGCTTCAAGTTAGGATGCCACAAGGACATGGCGGATTCATCATCAATCTTGTTGCTTCCAGTGAGGAATTCGAGCTCCACATCGCTGACCTTGATCACATCGGCATAGTTCCAGATGCTCTTGATTTGCTTCCTTGCCTCTTCTTCCGAAGACCACAACGGCAAACGAAGGTTTGGGTCATAAGAGAGCAATGCCCCTGCCTCCTTTGCTACTTCCATTGCCTTCAAATGTGCTGATCTACATGGCTCCACGATCAAACTAATTGATCCGTAGTGGAACACCTTAGCCTATATTACACAAATCAGACAAAAAATAAACTATACTCAAAACAAATTAATTACGTAGTTTGAATAATTAGATGTGGGGCTGACAATTAATGACACCTACTTCCCCACCTACCCCCTTTGGTAACATTGGGTGCACTCTTTGCTCTAAGATCTCGATACACTCTATATTATTCCTCCTAGTATATATCGTCATTATTTGACTTTCATGACTTCTTCTAGCCCGTGACAGTGACGGAGTTAGAAGGACACAAACTAGATTCGACATCTATTATATAATCCCTCTGTTTTACAAAGAATGGTCTAGTTTGACTTGATACGAAGTTTAAGAAAATAAAAAACACTTTTGAATCTTGGGATTCTAAATTAAAATTATGTCAAATATACAAAATTGTCCTTTAATCTTGTGGCCTTTAACATGTCACATGAAAACCTGAAATTAAAATGTTACCAAAAAAAGAAAGAGATCATTCTTTTTGAAACGGAGCAAGTATAAATTATGAAACTAATTTCAATGCAAACAAATCAACTTGGTTTTGTTGCAAATATCATGTGAACTAGAATTATTTTTAAATTTATAACAAAAGAGTGATAATGATATGAAGAGAAAAAGACAAAGCATAGCTCTTTGAGATTTCAACACCTGAAAGGCAGGAAAAGTTGGGTTAAGCTAAGAGACAACACTCACCCACTCTTCAAGAAAAATCCGTGTCACTTACAGCTGCATCTTAATTACATGCAACACAATACACAATAAACTAGCTTTAAGGTTTTTAAACTCTACCATTCTCCCAATTTTCGCTCTAACTTAATTACTAATTGACAAAATTCTACCTGTCTCTCTTCAAACAAACAAAATTTAAAAAAAAGTGGATAGGGATCGCCTTTTGCTTACAAAAGCAAAACCGATCTCATAAAGGGAACACGCTATTTATAGCCCAAATTGATATACAATCGATATTGAAATAGATGTGTGGGCATACTAAGGAACGCAGATAATTTAGGGGATTCCGGATTGGATCCCAATTAGGAAAATAAATGATATGTTATGTCATTTTCTAATTAATTAGAAAAATTACAGTAAAGTCAAAAAAGGACACCAACCAACCCACCTAAAAATAAAAATAAGTTTTACGTCTTTTTCAATTTTAATTACTAGTACATTATAATTAACTAAACTACAGTTGAGTAAAAAACAGACAACAACAAACTCACCAGCTTCGTCCATATCAGTAACCAAAAAAATAAGATCACAAAACTACGAAATTGCACGTGAGAAACACGCACAAATCATCAAATCCAATGCGAGTTTGGGAGGGAATTAAAAAATTAGAGATTTAATGACGATGGAACTTACAGATCTAATAAGATCAAGATTCAACTCATCGGGCGTGAGCAACATATCAGCACTGGGATTTCTGTAAAACATAAACTCACGCTCTCCGTCGGCGCGTAGAGTCACGAACGCCAAAGCCGTCCTGGCGCCCTTGTCAAAATTGATTCCGTCGGCTTGTACGCCGTTCGTTTTCAGAATCCCGGCGAGCATGTGACCGAACTCATCGTCGCCGAGTTTCCCGACGAACGCCGACTTCCCTCCGAGCCTCGTCACCGCGATGGCGACGTTCGCCGGTGCACCGCCGGGAGCTTTCAAAAATCCGGGAGCCTCGGCAAGGGATACGCCGGAGACTGTCGGAACGAAATCGATCAACATCTCACCGAAACTGACGATCAAACCACAAGAAGAAGCACTACCGTTAACTGCCATGGCGACGATTAATAGAGAAAATATATGTATCTATAGGTGTATCTATAGTAATATAGAGAGAGAGGAGGAGGAGGAGGATAAGCGAAGATTATAAGGAGCTTTATATAGAAGGTGGTTGAAGAGTTCTAAGAAGAAGAGAAAACTATTTAATTACGCACAGGGATTTATTTTATTTTTATTAAAAAAAAAGTATTTGTAGTAATAATTATCCAAAGAATATAATGCAACACATATATTCCTTAATTTTAGGCTAATAGTAATTATTATTAATCTTAAATGGCACGTCACTTTTATGTGGATGTAGGACCTTTATTAACTTGATTAAAGACAAGAAAAATATCCCACAAAAAAAAGTGAAGATTTTAGAAAAAAATAGATAATATTTTATACGATTACAAAATTATTATTTTTAGTAAATTAGTGCTGAAAAATAAAAGGGGAGGGAAAAGAAAAATCTTGAAGAATTTTGTTGTTAATTTTTATTTTGTTGACTTGTTATTAGTTTATGGTAAAAGTTACGCTAAATAATCTCCTAATTATTCAACTAATAACTAATCTACTAGGATCTAGGTGTTAAATCGTTCTAAAAGTTAAACAGTTTAAAGTTTAATTAATAATTAATTGACTAGATCATTGATGGTTTAGTTATTTTTGGTTTTAATTATAAATTGTTTCGATTTCTTTATTAATTGAGTTTTTTGGAGTATAATTGTGAAAAGATAAGTACGAATTTGAGTAGGAGTAAACATTGGGACAAAAAGACCGGTAAAGAATCTAATTAGTGGAAGAAGGATTAGTAATTAATACGAATGAAATATGTTTAAATGGAATTCAATTGGATTGGGATTAAACTAAGTTAACAATTAGCACTCCTTATCCTATTTTAATTGTGGCTTGAGTTTTTTTATTAAGCTCATTAAAAATAATTAAAAGTTGTTGGTTGTTATATGACTAGTAATAGGTTTGAATAAGAAACGGTCTCTCGCAAAAAATAAAGTAAAGTTGTGTATAATAGATTTTTTTTATTCGGATTTTCTCCGAATCCAAGACAAAATGAAAGCTTAATACATTATATTGTTTGTAATAATAACTACATGATACAATTTATTTAAATTATTCCTATTATCAAACATTTTTTGAGAATTAAATAATATTAAAAAAGAAAAAACTTATTTCTTTGATATTAAGAATATAATTACTAATTTTAATCTTAAATTCCTAAAATAATAATGATTTTTAATATTGTAGAGATAAAATGTTGAAAAATAATTAAAATTGATGTGGAAAATCTGATTTGTTTAGAATTTGATATTTGGTAATTTATTTAATTTATATCTAAAAAAGTTTGTAGTCAAAATTATATAGAAATAATATTTTTAAAATTTCCAGTCAAGGTATATTTTAGTCAAAATTATATAGAAATGATAATTTTAAATTTATAGTCAAAGTATGTCTGATTTATACAATTATAAATAGAGGTGTTTTTAGTAACCTTTGTGAAAAAAATGGTGGAAAATTATATCTTTTATGTTCCTTTTTAGGTGTCATGATATCATTTTGTAGAGTCAAAGATAAGAATTTTGACAAATATTTAATTATATATTTATTCATCATATTGTTATGCAAAAAGTTACAATTTATAGTACTTTTTGTATAGTTTTTGAATATCTAAATTTTTATTTTAAAATATCAAATTAATATAATCTAATTTAACTTTAAAAAATAATCAAACTGACTTTCAAAAAATATAATATGACAACTAAAAAAGAATAAAGAAAATACTAGACATTTACAGATTCGTGGTATTTAGAGTAAATCATTTTACTTCATTGAAAACTCATCCAACAAATGAAAAAAATACCCCATAAAAATCCATCATTTATTTACATAAATTATATAAATGAAAAGAACTTTGTAAAGAGCAAAAATCACTTCTAAAGCTTGGATGTGAGACACATGACATAGATAAGAATAAATGATTAAAATTTGATTAATATAAAATAAGATTTAATTATAATTTAGATAATTAATACTTCATAAAAATAGTAATGTCACAATCATAGAAATATATTATCTTGTCCATAAATATATTATCAAAAAAGAAAATTCTCTTTTTTTTAAAAAAAAATCCTACTAGTATTATCTTCTGTTTTTGTCCTAAATATATTATAAAATATTTTCTATTTAATTATATATTCGATAACCAATTTTAAAGAAAAATTTCAAAATTGCAATCTAAGACTAACTTAATTAAAAAAATAAACAGAACATAAATACTCATAGGAAAAAAAAAATAGAAATAGAGAAGATAATATATTGCTATGATTGTGGCTTGTGGCATTACTATTTTTTCTATTAACTATTAATTATCAAAATTATAATTAGAATCTTATTTTGATCAATTAAATCTTAGCCATTATTAATTTATATCTATGCCATGTGAGTGTGTCTCACATCCAAGTAAAAACTTGAGGAAAATGAGGAGGAACCAAATACAATTTTAATCTACGGGTTTATATATGGACGGACACTAATAAGTCGCTAATATTTATATTAATTTTAATTATAATTGGACAAGACATCGTATATCTTCGTCTCGAATGCCCTTAAGCATGCTAAAAATTTGATTATTAAAAATGGACCCTTCGGGGTGGCCCAGTGATTTGGGCTTGCGACTTTCATGTTGGAGGTCTCAAGTTCGAAACCCCTTACCAGCGAAAGCAAGGGGTTTGCTTCTGGGTCGAGCTCGTCGCACCAGACATGCCTAGTGTGGGTTACCTCTCCTGTGTGGTTTGCGAGCTATTGCATAGGAGCGGAGGTTTTACCCTGTGCGCACCAAAAGGATAGCGACTGCGGGTTTCCCTTATCATAAAAAATAAAATTAATTATTTAAAACGTTAACTATATATTTTTATTTTTTATTTGATAGAACAAAAATTTTAGCACCGCCCACAATGCCAAACAAATAAAAACTAAGAGTTGAAATTCAAGAAAAGGAAATTATTGTTAATTAAATAAATAAATATCAGGGGATAAATAATATAAAGGCCACAAGTGGTTTTCAAAGATTCTGTTTTGGTAGGCTGATAGCAACCCATAGTTTTTAGTTTTACAAATTTCCACTTGTTTCAATATTTTATTTAAATAATGCCCCACTTGTATCAATGCATGCAATATTTTTTAAATAAATAATAAATTGTTAAGTTTTAGATTTTATCGGTTAATATCTCTATTCATCTTAAATTATCTATTGTATTTCTCGTAAAATATTAATTAAAGACTTTTGCTATTTTATTCGTATTTAACAATATTATTATCCTTTGGTATGCGATATAATGTGGCATATCCTATGTATTAAGTTTCGAACTAGAATTATGTTTTATCTAGTTGAAGTAGCTTCGACTAATCAGAATATAAATTTAATCTTAATTTTATTTTAGATATCTTACTTTATCTTATTCAATATTCTACTTTATCCTATTCAGTCTGATATATATTTTATCTTTTATAATTATATTCTGAAATAACTTTATCCACAAATTAGATGACCCTTTTATACTCAAAGTCTAATTAAATTAATCCACGTGAATCTCATCATATGATTGTAATTTGTGGGTGAATGGGGTCTTCTCATGAAACCAACAGAGCAGCCCCTTGTCTGTTCATTTATTTTAATTATTATTATAGGATTAAATAATAAATTGTTAACTACAATTCTCTTTCAAAAATATTGACACTGCAACTATATAATTCCAGAAATTAGCAAGAAAATGCACCATGACAATATAGACGAATTATATAATGCATTTTTAGTCAATGTACTATCTCCCTATTTGCAACTGGAGTTATATATTTTTAATATCACATGTTATTAAAATAAATGTAACGTGACACGACATTGCTTTAATATTTGCATAAAAAATATTAGCATTAGGTCGACTTAAGTAAGAAGTGTTAATTAACTAAAGTTATGATGGAACGAATGAAACTAAGTCTCGCTACAACTAATTAAAATATTTCAAATTCAAATCTCGAAAATAAAAACAATATTTAGTAGTAGGGGTTCTTTCCTCTTATGATCCTACCTAGTGTACGAATTCGAAAAAGATTGGACGGTTTAAAAAATACTAGTACTATTGTTAAATAGTATTGAGAAATATTTTATAAAAAAACGAGGTGACACATTGGCCCATTAGTTTACAGACTAATAATAAAATTTCATGGTTGGAAAGTGAAATTAAAACTAGCAATTTGTACCAATTCATGGTGGGAGTGTTTCACCTTTAATTAGAGGTCTCGAGTTCGAGTCCTGGGTATGGAGAAAACCTTGTCGGGAGCGTCACTCCCGAATAGGTCCTGCAGAGCGCAATTCAAATTTAATCGGAGCTTCAACGTGGTTTTCGGACAACCAGGTGGGAAACAAAAAGTCAAAATCATTAGATGGGAGGGTGTCTCAGCAAATCATGTCTATTTCTTTCTTTGTTTGATGATTACACAAATCCAACCAACTTTTATATTAATTAAAGCAATTAATTAACTCTACCTGCTCCATTATTATTTTCCAGACATTTTTAATTAATTTAAGTCCAACACTACCAAATTGTTCTCATTAGAATTAAGCACAATCATTTCCGTACCTTTTTTTAAAAATAAAATAATAATTCATGTGGAAAAAAACAATACTTCTTGCGTCTCGATCTATATGATATAGTTCAAATTTTAGGAATTAAACAAATAAAAAATCAATGCAGTTTCTTCGTATGTCCTTTAGATATTTTGAACGGTTAATTACTGAAATTAACATTGAAATTTTTCATGAATATATGGAAATTTAAAGAGAGTAGTAACTTCTCAAAATTAAAGCAAACAATATGAATTACTCTATACATATTCTTATGTTATGTCTTACTTTGGAATCCCCAATATTTAACTGAAGACCAAGGAAATTGAACTATTCTTATATATTCAACATTCTTTTATATCGTTGCCTGATCGGGTTGGTCGAGTAAGTAATTCAATCCCAAATAAGGGGTCTGAATATAAAAAATTCCTGCATGATTTATTTTTTTATCAAAATTATCATCATCATACGATACTTGATTTAACCCTCTTATATGATTTACGACTTTATGTATGTGCATCCGGGAAAAAAAATAGTGGTTGTAGGTTGACTTGTCAATAAAAACATATTCAACATTCTTCTTTTAGATCTAATCTTCAAATTCAACTTGCTTTCTTAATTCAATTAGTAGGACCTTTAGAGTCAACTTATTTTTCACGCCACTGGTGTAGTGTGGCATTGGTAAAATACTGTATTATAAATTCAATAATTGCACCTAGCTACTTAATCAAGACTAGTTAAAGGGAAATAAATAAATGTATTTTTTGAAATGGATATCACTAAAATGATATTGTTCTGCTCAAAGCCTTCAACTTAATGGGAAATGCTAATCATATCATCAAAAACTCATATCGAAAATTAAGTACTTTGATTCTCATACTTAAAATATTTCCACGACGGAAAAAGTATGTTTCATACCTAAGGCGTACGCAGGAGGGGCTACCGGGTTCAAGTGAACCCATGCTTTCCTCCCGAAATCATGTATAGTAGTGTTATACTCCCGAAAATGATATTTAATTTTTTGTTAAATATAAATGTGTGAATCCACATTCTAATTATCATATAATGCGACGATGATTGGGTGCACCTCTCAATGAGGTTAGAAATTTGAATTTTATATCTATCTTGTTTTATTTTTCTTTCTAAAATTGGGTAACACATCTCTAAGTAGTTATTGATAGCACTTTTGCCATTTTAATTAATGGGGAACTTTCGCATATAGCCACTCAAAAATAGCTTAATTACTCTCCATAGCTATAGTTTGCTAATTACGATTTGTAGCTACATGTTATAGGAAGGAGAGTGACGAGCGAGATTGAGAGAAGGAGGAGAGAGGCAAACGAGAGAGGGCAAAGAGTGGAGAGAGACAAATTGTATATGTATATCTGTCAAATAATTGTATACATGTAACTAATATACATATGTTTTTGTATATTTGGCGAGCGAGATTGGGAGAGGGAGGAGAGAGGCGAGTGAGAGAGGGAAAAGAGTGGAGAGAGGCGAACTGTATATGTATATCTGTTAGATAATTGTATATATATAACTGATATACATATGTATTTGTATATCTGGCGAGAGAGATTGGGAGAGGGAGGAGATAGGCGAGCGAGATTGGGAGAGAGAGGCATGCGAGAAAGGTAAGAGAGTGGAGAGAGGCTAATTGTATTTGTATGTATTGTGTGTGTGTAATTTGTATTTGTATATGTATAAAAGAGGACAAGTGCCATAATTAAAGCTAAAATTAAGCTGCGAGCCGTAATTAATTCAAACTATAGTTATATTAGCTAATTAACTAGTATATGTTTTTTTTTCCGCGTAATTTTCCCTTAATTAATTAAGCATCTCAACTTATAACTTATAAATTTAAAATTTTAACTGTTTTCAATCATAAGAACCTAAATATTAAACCAATTAGATCCACATTTTCATAATAATGGACCTATTATTCCGAAATTCTGGATACATCTCTATTTTATACGCCACGGGGAGGGGGTTATGATTTTTTTGTTTTTTGTTTTGGTACCATGAATGAATACGATGTAACTTGAGGGGCCAGAAGTAGTTGATTAATGGATGCACGTAATGGGGCATGCAAGTCAAGGAGAAAATAAAAGAGTAAACATGAAGCAATCAATAAAATTAATTATTTAGCCATGAAAATTTTGTAAGTAATGAACTTTAAGTGAAGTTGAAATATTGGATTAAAAGTCCATTTCAAAGTAAAATAATAATTTCAATATTAATGGTGGATTATATGAGTAGTCATTGTTCACAATATATATACATAATAAATATATAAGAAATTTAGGGATGATAATTGAGTGGGATGAAATAGTGTGAGGCAAGACATGATAAATTATTAAAAAAATTGATTCTAAACTAGTAAAGAGAACAACAATGAACTTGAAGTATATATAAGCTTACATATTTCAAGCTTGATTTGATATCTTACTAATTAGTTACATATTTGAAATAATTATAATATATGATTTCTTATACAAAATTACGTCTACCACAAGTTTTTATTCTGCTAGTTTATGCTTGGGATTTGCCACTATATTTATTCTTAAATATATATATATTTGAAATGAACTTTTAAAACAGGTTAGAACAAGTGTGGACGTGATTTTTTTTTTTTAAAGATAAACAAGATAAAGAAAATAAGAGGTTAAGATTTATCCTGCTAAATATATACTAGATGGTGCGATAAAAATGAAAGAAAAGTATAACCAGAATAAAACGTGGTGAAAAAGACAATTTTTTAATAAAATATTTTATCAAAATTTATCTTGCTCTATTATCATCTCTGAAAAACTCGCTCATAGGTAATATTTTAAATTAAAATAACTTCCTTTTTGACACTTTATTTTTGCAAACGGACCCATCACCTTATTTTGCTACCTAACTAAATCTTAATTGGATACAACTTTTTTTATATATATTCTTTTGCTACACTTTTTTTTATTCAAACTTGAATCACCGGTCTATATTAAACGATTAGACCAATGGCCTTATTTTTCTTGTAAAAAAAATGATGAAATCTAATTTTTATGATTATTTCAAATTTTAAATGTTATCTAGTATGCTTTCATCTTTTAATATCAATGAAGGTGGCAAAATAAAATTAATTAATTTATTAGGTGATATCATAATTATATTTTCTTTTTTATTCGTGATATCATAATTATATTTTCTACTTTATTAAGTGAAATAATCACTATATCTATCTACATGTCTATTTAGATCACTTATAAAAAAAGTTTTGTTGACCCTTGGGTGTCCTTTGGATCGACCAAAGTAACCATATTTTTATGGAATTCAATGTTAATTTCAATAATAGATACAACACCACAACAAATAGCAAATGTTACCAATTTTCATAGACTTTTCTATATCTCTCGTAATTAAATTGTAAGAGCATATTATTCATCTCCTTCTCTATAAAGTATTCATTAATTTTATTAACTCTATTATCAACGAGAGCGTATGTTTCAATCATACTCTCTCGAACTAGCTTATTTACTGTTATTTATCTAATAAATTCTGAATGTTCATAAAATGAGACCAATTTCTATATCCACAACAATCTCACAAGGGGAGCTCTTGCTTGAAGTCACTCCTACTTAGACAATAAACCCTTAGCCATTAAACATTTTATGAAATTGTTGACGTAGCGCATATTTAAAATGTTTCAATACTTTATTTAGACATGATTTTAAAAAGATTATCTGTGATTAAAAAAGTATAGTGATTTAGAAATAGCGGAAAACATCATTTAAAGTATTACTTCTTCACTCACAAATAGTCAAAAAGTATATTTTTTTTCCACAATAAAATTCACATAGAAGCACAAATTTACTCTTTTTAAAAATCTCACTCTCAAGTAAAAATTTTGAGAAAAAAAAAAAAAAACTAAATCAAATATTGTCCAAACAATTTTTCTTTTGTTTTGGGTACAAATATTATTCCCGGTCCACATTTTAAGCCCGAACCGTTCTCGGGTCCAGAAGAAATAATAACGCACAGTCTACTCCACAAATGTATAACACGTGTCGATCCTTCATTGGATGATTCCAAAATAGCTTACTTCTTATGGCTTGTTGAACCCAATCAATTCTCAACATCTCATATTCACAATAGCCATAGTTTAGCCACTGCCTGAACCCTCAACCCCTCTTTCTCTTCTCTTCTCCGTCCCCACCCACCCCACCTCCTGTCCGTTCCTGCAAAACCTTCACACGTGGATTCATTTCGTTATTTGTACGATTTTGAGTAAGTTTCTCGTTTCCGATTCTTTGTTTGGTGGAATCCAAAGAAAGTCTGAGTTTGTATTAAAAAAATTGCTTTTCTTGTTCTTTTTTTCTGTTGGAATTGAGTCCGGGAGAAAATTTTCAAATATTTTTGTGGTGGGTATTGAAGCTGAACTCTAACAAGGGAATAAAAACCCTTCTGGGTAATGAACAGAATTTCCTCTGGGGATTATTGGTTTCCCCTGTATTTGGGTATTTTTTTTAATTCTCTGTATACTGAGTGCCGGAGTTTTTGTTTTAGGCTGAAAGTTACACCTTTGGGACAGTATTAATTTGGAATTGTCTTTTGAATCAGTTATTTAAGTTATTGAAAAGATATGATTTTTTTTGCCCCATTAGCTTTTTAACTATGATGCTTAGAGAATTCCTAGTTTTTAAGAAACCTTTGGACATATTACTAAGTATTGGAGTGAAATGGACCTAGATGAAGTGGGATGGATATTGAGAATTCGTATGCAAACCCCTAACTAGTTTATGATTGAGGCATAATTATTGTTTTTGTTGTATAAAAAAGGGAGTATTTGTTTAGTTGGGGATTTGCTGCTGCAAGAGTGTATAATCTTTATCAAGGATTACTTAATCCAAAAGAATTAAAAAACTGTTTAGGACAAGCTAATTGTAAGGCTGACTATGGAGACATGGTCAAGAGGAGGACTCTTTATGGAGAAGAATTATCACTGCAAAATATGGAAATAGTGATTGCTGGTGCACTAACCGAGTTAGTTCTCCAAATGGTTATGGACTGTGGAGATATATTACAAGTCTATTGCCTAAGTTTCGAATACATACTTTTCTGAAAGTTTTGTGATGGCCAGAAATTAGGTCTTGGAAGGATATCTTCGTTGGGAGATCTTTCAATTGGCGATTCATCCTGATGCAACTATAGTTCATTGTAGAGCTTGAAAGAGTTTGGAGCATCTCATTTAGAAGGAATTGCCAAGGCCCGAGAGTTTTAGAGGACTTGATTAAGCTTATCACCAGATTAGAAGGTAGCAACTGGCTGACCAGCGGGAAAGACTTTTTGAGATGGCTCATGATAGAAAGGGCTTATAGGTTAAATCAAGGTATGAAATTTATTCATAAATGGAGAATATGGTTGTCCTTGGAGAAGAATTTTGAAAAGTGCAGCCTCCCTATGGTGTCATTGCTTTGGTTGGATTGTTTCAAAGGAAGTAGCATATCCCATGAGAATCCTAAGAAAAGGGGGATTTATTTGTGCACCTGATGCTTCGTGTGCAACATGGAAACAGAAGTGTATAGTGTATACCATTTATTTATAAATTGCAGAATAACGGCAAAATTTTAGGACATGTTTTTTGTCATCAAAATAAATAAATTTTAGGACATGTTTTTGAACATGTTTGGCATTGATTGGATAATTCCCAAATCCATACTTTAAAAAAGCTGGAAAAGGATATAAAAGTTATCTGGGAAATTGCACCAGTGTTTTGATGGCAAAAGCAGATCACTTCATCAACTAAAATATCATTGTATTCATTTTTTATTATTGGTGTAAGTTAAATGATGGAAATAATGCTACAAATCCCATAGAGTCTATTAGCTCTTTACATCTATGTATAGATTAATCTACTGTAAGCTCTTCTATTGTAAAATATGGCAACCTCTTGGTGCTTTTATTCTCCTTCTTTTAGCTTAAGCTTGTTACATAACTTGTTAGTCGGCATGGGAACTGTAGTCTGATACCGCCCACATCATCTGTTTCTGCTGTTTGAATTGTGAGGTATCTATTTTCTAATTTGGACATCCTTAGCCGTTTGGTTTTTCTATAACCGTTTTATCTGTTGAATTTTATGGTATTAGCAAATTACTGACATAATTGATGCAACAGTGGACTTTGTGGTTGATGATCACGTCAGTGGTGATGAGGAAGAGGGCACAGTTGTGGAACTCAGAACAGTAGATGAAAATTTGATTGGAGGAAGTTCCAGTGAGGAGGCACTTCATCAGGTGCATGATGTCAAGGTGGATGAAGACCTTCCTGAAAGGGAAGACCTTTTATTAGAAGAAGCACAATCTCTAGATAATTCAACTTCAGATGAACCTTTCGTTGGCTTGGAGTTTGAATCTGAAGCTGCAGCACATGCATTTTATAATGCATATGCAACAAGGGTGGGTTTTATCATCCGGGTTAGCAAGCTTTCGCGATCTAGGCGCGATGGCTCCGCCATTGGTCGAGCACTTGTTTGCAACAAGGAGGGTTTTAGAATGCCTGATAAACGGGAAAAGATTGTGCGACAGAGAGCAGAAACTAGGGTTGGTTGCAGAGCAATGATATTAGTTCGAAAAATAAGCTCTGGAAAATGGGTTGTCACAAAATTTGTCAAGGAGCACTCTCATCCATTGTGCCCAGGGAAAGGTCGTAGGGACTTGATCTATGATCAATATCCGGTTAGTTTTCTGCCTCATCTTTATTAAGGTCTTGCAACATAAGGTATCCTACTTTTTTTTTTTGTACATAGAAGTCATTTAATTTTCTAGACTGTATCATCCTATTATTGCCTTTGATTAAACATCTTTTGTTTGTACCGTTTGATGGAACCTGAAATTTTAAGGAGGCACCATGTATGTTATATGTACTAGTTTTTGGATACCGGCTTTGCATGTGTACCTCATTTAATGATTACTAAAAGGCAACACCAGCTAAACATTATCCTTCTCCTTTTCAAACTTTCTACTGTTAGTATCAGTGTTTTAAAAGGCTGGGGCGTGAGGCGAAACGTTTTATACAGTACAGGGCGAGGCGTAAGCCCCGAGACACGGGGCGTAAGTCCCATGGATCTACGGGGCGTAGTCTCATATATATTTAATTTTATTGTTTATTACTAATAAAATAAGCAAAAGTAAATCTTTCAATGATTTATGATTTTTATTTGAGATAAGTATTGAAATCAATTATGAAGAAAAAAAGTATTATAATTACTATTTGAGAAATATCATTACACCAATAATAAAAATATGATTTAAAGCAAAATAAATAAATTAAAAACGCCCGGGCGTACGTTTTTACGCCTAGGACTTATGTTTTTATGCTCGGGGCTTACGCCTCAAATTTTAGGACTTACGCCTTATTGATCTACATCTTTAATTTATTCCCCGGAGCATTTTTTGTACGCCCCGCCCCGAGACTCCCCCAAAAACGTTTTTGAAAACATTGGTTAGTATGCTGTGGGAAAAATGGTATAAAGGATAGTTCCATTTTGGTACGAGGAACTTATGGTTATGAGAACAAAATGTTGTAGTAAACAAAAAAAGGAACAAGGGAATTCATATCTTACCTCTATAAGTGCAACCTCTATTTTGTGGGGGAAAAGGTGTCATAGCTTTTGCCACACTGCAAATATTTGCCCATTTTGCTTTCTTTTATAGCACCATTATCCTGCTGTTCTCTCAGAGCTACCATTTACGGTGGATTGCTAATTGAATTTTAAGAGAAATTCAACGAGAGAAAAATCATTACAAAGGAAAAGGGAGAAATTCGGCAAGATATATCCTTCTATGTTGTTTGGACTCATTATTCCTTGATTGCAAATACTAATAAATGGTAGTCCATCTTTCCATTTTGGGAATTGTTCTGTAAAAGTGACGCCTTGTTACTTGTGCAAATTTATTCAGTTAACACTCTGTTATGTGGATTAAAGATGATATAAACTGTTTTCATTTGTGTCTGTGGACAGGTTATATATTCGTGAGTCATCCTATCCTTCAATTTCCGTCATCATTGATATTGATGTTAGATGAACCTATAAATATAATCCTTTTTGGTTTTTTTGGTGTGCGAGAAGAAGTGTTTATAGAAGTCATGACCGTTGTATTTTTTGTTGTAATATGCACTTAAAATACTGATCAAGTGGAAGTATCAAATTCAAGTTTGAAAACGTTATCTCTTAATACTACAAATACTTGGAGATGGTAAATCTGTCATTAAGTACATATTATTGTCATCCTGAGGACATTTAAACTAGAAACTAGATCATATAAACTGGAGTGGGGGGAATTAGTCGATTTATCAATTGCCACTTGTAGCAGTAGTTTTAAAATTACTGATTTTCTCTATCGATGCATGTAAAACTGAGATCTTATGCCTAACGTTCATCTTCAAAGAACTACCTTTACCCAATTTCAGCTAACTCTTGTTTTGGTTTCTCAACTTCTTCCTGCAGAACGAGCATGACAAAATCCGGGAGCTATCTCAACAACTGGCAGCTGAGAAAAAGCGATCTGCAACATATAAGAGGCATTTGGAAATGATATTCGAGCACATTGAGGAGCACAATCAATCTCTGTCCAAGAAGATCCAAGATATTGTACACAATGTAAGGGAGTTGGAGTCCAGAGATCAACATCATCATAGATAGTTTTAGCTTAGTTTGCCTCTGTTGATATTAGTGTAGAACCTAAGTTCAGTAAAGATCATAATGATTACTGTCTTGGCTTGCCTTTTTTTCTCTCCCTGTTATTCTTTTCATTTTCTTTGGGAAGAATATGAAAAATTTAAAACCAGATCATATCTTGTTTTCACTTTTTTTTTTCTTTTCCTTTTTGGGTAGAATTGTGGAAATGTAGGAAAAATTGGCACAGAATGTCTACTTCTGGTGCTTCCATTGTAACATTCTTTTGGAAGGTTGGAGTCATCTTTTTCCATTTTTGTACAATCTCAAGTCCTTTTCATTTGGTCTTTCCAGTTCTTTTAGATAATAGTAAACTGTATTTCAGCTTTCTTTGGATGCTTCAAGGATTACTTTGAGACATTTTCCAAAAGGTCTGCGTACACTCTCCCTCCCTAGACTCCATTTGTGGAATTATATCGAGTATATCATTGTTGGCTATTCTTTTAATCCCAACTTTCTTAGACTATCTTGGAGTGCTTATGGCATAGTTACATTTGACAGTCCTATAAGTGGTATCTGCTGACTCGATTATCCCGGATCAAGAATTTCTTCACGCAAAACTTGAACTCAAGATAATGATGAAGGAATCTCATTCATCTCGCCATATCGAGAACCAGAGGAGTTGGTAATTTTGTTAAATTTTAACTTAAAAATACATCCAAAAAAATGGAACAGTCAAACCAAAAATTGTAGTCTTCTTATCTTGTACACATTTTGGATCTTTAGTGATGGTAAATTTGGTGTGTTGCGCTTCCGTCTAACAAATATATAGTCCACTCAACCATTAGTGGTTTCAATGCATTAGCTGTAGTTGCTAATACATATGGACTCTATGGTATGTGTACAATAGTTTAACGTAACAAAATATTACGGTTGTCTAACATAAGGGATGGAGGTATTATAAACTCGGCCATATACATATTAAAAATTATTAATTATTAAAAAATCGAACTGCAGTGCTAGTAATTTTCATGATTAAAATAAACCTTAATCATTAGCATAATTCTAAAATTAATTAGTCTCTAGCCAAACTTTTAAAATCAATTTTTTTTCAAAAGTCCTTTTAAGAAAAATAAAATGCTTTTTGATGAGAATCAATTGAAAAAGTACATTTAAACAACAATTCATATTTGACCAATTTTTTTTATAGTTCATTTAGTATATTTTCTCAATGTGCTTTTGAGAAAAAAAACAACTTTTTAAAATTTCGAAAAATAATTTTTGCATACTCCCAAACATGCTAAACCTTTTTGTCCATTTTACCTTTTATTTTAGGGCCAAAGTTTTACTGGTATTTGATAATACTACTGTATCTATTTTCTTAAACAAGGGTTGGAGAAGGGGAAAAAGAAGGAGGAGGTAGAATATTTGATTCTTTCTTCAGAAACAGAGTAAAATGTTTCCCCCAAAACACTCATTTTTGCTCAAGGGATGACAAGTAAGTCCTCTTTCTTTCATTTTTGTTTTTGGGTCTTGGTAAATATCACTGCTTTTTGTTTACATGAATGCAATTATGTATAAAACTAGCTCAATAGCAGAAAAAAGATTTTTACGAGGGTTGTGGTAGAGTTGTAGGTACTCCTTCATCCTTAATCAAGAGGTTTCGGGTTCGAACCTCCTTGGGTACGGAATCCCCTTGTTAGGGAGCGCTTTACCTCCAATGTGGGACTTTCCGGAGCGAATCCGAATTTAGTCGGGCTCCAATGTGGGTACCGACATCGGGTGGAAAACAAAAAAAAACAAAAAAAAAATGTTTCTTTGGTTGCAATTTCTTCAGCAAGATTAAAGCTTTCTGTTCCTGCAATTTCTCTATTTATTTTCAGTTATTCCACCATTTATTTAAGAATTTTAGTTGGATATTGAGTTCTTGAGGTCTATTTATTTTCCCATGAAAACTTTTCTGGAATTTGTGTTCTCCTTGATTGCTGCTAAAGGCGAGTAAGGGAGTTTTCTTGATAGGGGAAAGGTAGGTATATGATGCGTGATTTTGATATAATTTGGTCCATTTTATAATCTGAATTAGTTGTACAAATTTGCTTTCTTGTGTGCATATTGCTGATAGCCCTTCTCTATTCTGTCTAAATTTGTTTGTGTTTTGAATTGATAGGAAGTTCTAAAAAGTAGATAAAGGCTTTTAAATCTTGGGGTCATAAACTAAAGATATGTAAAATGTGCCAAAATGCCCCCTTAATCTTGTGGTCTTAAACACGTCACGTGGAAAGTTAGAAGAGTTGCCAAAAAAGAAAAGAGACATACTTTTTGGAACGGACTAAAATGGGAAATAAGACAAACTAATTGAAACGGGGGAGTACAATTTTTATGTTTGAAATGGATAGTGAAGAAGCAAGTATTTGCTTCATACCATCACGCATTATCCTGTTTTGATTGATGCTACCAGCTCCAAATACCTTTAAAAGCTGGTTTTAGATCAATTTCCCACCTTTTGTGAGGTTGTTAGGCTTGTTTGTGAAAGTTCAAAATTTAAAAATTGTTTCTTTTTGTGGGACTACACTAGGTATGTTGTTGTTTCGTTTTGTTTTACAGTCAATCTTTGCGAGAAAGTCTGCCAACTGAAAGTTCACTTATTTGTTTGTTTATCTCAGTGGATGTGCAAGTTTTAGAGGATAATGGTGCTAGAAGAGTAGAATCGTGTGCAGAAGGACAAGTTAGTACATCTGAAGCTGATAGAACCCAAGAACCAAATGAAGGTATGACATTTGAATCTGAAGAAGCTGCCAGAGCATACTACGATGAGTATGCTGGAATGACAGGATTTATAACCCGTGTTCTGTCATCTCGCAAGTCAGAGCGTGATGGGTCAATTATATCACGTGGACTTGGTTGTAGAGGGATACCAGATAATCAAAGGCCAGTAAGTTTAGCCAATCAAAAGCGAGATAGACGACGTGATGGTTGTACAGCAATGATCCTAGTTAAAAGAGAGAAGCCTGGTACGTGGGTGGTCAGAAAATTTGTTAGGGACCACAATCATCCTTTAGTTATGTCACCTTCCAAGAGACGTCCAACTTTCGTAAGCTTTCTTAGTCTTACCTTTGTATTAACATGTAATAGAAGTTTTTATTTCAGTTTCCCTAACTTTAACCCCTCTCTTTTATCTTCTTTAGGCTCCTTATTTTCTAATTTTCGTCAGCTACACAACTAGATATCCACTTTGGATGTGTGTGTTTGCATGCATGAGGCATTGAAGAAATTGTTTACTTGTCTGCACAGCCTCTTTTATGACTGCCTGATTT
>JAJOOO010003044.1:0-34733 GCA_029582685.1 Solanum piurae | reverse complement strand
CTATTATATAACTAAACTACTTTTAATAGAATATTTAAAATAAAATCTTTTCGAGATGATTTTCCAAATATTTATAAAATATACTAACTATAGATATATAAAATTACACGAAATATATATTATTTATAAATTATGAAAATCGACCAAAATCACTTAAGATGACTTCGCAAAGTTATTTGAATTTTATAAAACTAATTATTCTAAATCGTTTGGAAATTAGGAAGCTCGTAAATTAATTCCTATCGGGGAGGGTCAAATTTGGGTGTCAACAAGATGCACAAGTAAATATATTATATGTATTTAGGTATATTCATGTATATTATGTACATAAATATTTCCGAAGTTAACAGTGCACGTGCACCCCCTTCTTCTAATGTGGACCTCCGCTGATTAACTGTTACTTAATCCATCATGTCTTTTGTTGTTCTATTACAAAAATGATGTTATAGGGATGTTCATTTCACTGTATCAAACAAACTAGTACTAACTTCCTCTCTTTTGAAGTTTTGACCAAACTAAGCTATTATTTAAAGTAATTCATCAAAATAATACGTTTTTCTAAAATTTTACAAAACTAGTATAAACATATTTCACAGTAACGTTTTAGGATATACTTTATTTTAAAAAAATTCATGTGTGCTGACGGCGTTAAGTTGAGAAACGTTACTATGAGTAACGTTTTAAGCTAAAAATGTTACTGTGAGTAACGTTTTATAATATGTTACTCACAGTAACGTTTCTTAAGAATTCAATCATGGGCCATTTGAATCAGAGAGTTTGTTGAATGGCTACAAGATTGGATTGATTGTTAAGGCATTTGCCAATGATCAAGCTACGTTCTTCAGGGAATTTGTTGCTTCAATGATCAAGCTTGGAAATGTTGGTTTGTCCTTGAAAATGGAGAAGTTAAACTCTACTGCAGAGCTGTGAACTGAAAGTGTACGCACTACGTAGACTTTACCCCTACCTAATTAGGAGATATAGAGTTGGTTGTTTCCAAAAGACTCTCGGCTCAAGTAAAAGCATTTCGAAGCAGTTCGATCGAGAGAAAAAAATGTGTTCTATGATTAAGAGTACCAAATACATAAGAAGCAACCAACTCAACTCCCTCCAAACAACAAAAAATATCAGCGACCACTTTGTAGCTCTCAAAAAAATATGACATGTGCTGGCATCCAGAGGCGGAGCCAAGGTTAGAAATTTGAGGGTTTTAAATCAATTTTATTTAGGGGTTCACATGTTAATATACATATATTTATTTAATTTTTTAATACAAATTAAGGTCTACGAAAAAGCTAGTGGGTTCGTCCGAACCCATGAACTCCCTAGCTCCGCCTCTGCTCGCATCCAAACAAAGTCGTGTTAGCTTTTTGTGTGGCCTCAATAGCTCGTTTCTGCATAAATTAGAACTTAATAGAGAACTCTCGTCAAACAATCCATTTCAAAAAATTAAGATAGTGATATGACAATGTTGGTTTCTAAGCCAACTGGACACAATATTGATTTTTAACTTAGCTACATGTAGTACTAAATGGAAAATTCTAAAACTATTGCACATATATAACCTATGTGTGGTTTCTAAACAGAGCCAATTTCCACATCCACTAATTAAACACAAATGGCGTGATTCATGGAATACTAGTAACTATTAGAATTTTAATGCACTTTGAGCTAATGCAGGAAACAATTTTTGGCATCTGAATGATAAAATATATGCAACATATCTAGACTAGGTAGACTTCAATAGCAATGACTAATCAAAGAAAAAATGCAGACAACAGCTCCAATCAATTGAAATTTATAGGTATATTAGATGTGTCCGCTCCAAACATACAATCACGTTTTAAAGGTAAAAGGTTACTCTCAGTCAGTGGCGGACTCAGGATTTTCGTTCAGGGGTTCAAAAAATAAAAGTATAAACGTGTATATATAAGCCAACAAACAAAATTTCAAGAAAGTAGTAGTATTTAGTTTTAGTGGCGGACCCTTGATTTTTTTGGGGTTTAAAACCACAATTTTAGCATGTTTTATAAAATAAAAAACTAAAAAATGTGAAAAACGGAACTGAAACCTTAAAAAAAAAAAAGAACTGAAAAAAATAAAAATAAAACGCTAATGCAGGGATTCGAATCCTCGACATGAGGCTTAATTTGCAGGGAACCTGCAATAGGCTATCTCTTTCTCCTTGTCATTAAGGGGGTTCAAAATATATATATTCACATAAATACAGAAAATTACCTTATATATACAGTGTAATTTTTTGCCGAGGGTCACCCGAACCCCCTGGAACCCACGTGGGTCCACTCCTGCTCTCAGTAACGTTCTATAACTATATTTACAGGATTTGATTCTAAATTTGCAGGATTGGATTCTTAAGAAACGTTATTGTGAGTAACATTTTATGAGTAAAACGTGACTCAAAGTAACGTATACTAGTTTTGTATAATTTTAAAAAAATGTACTATATTGGTAAATTGCTTTAAATAATGACTTAGTTTGATCAAAACTTCCTCTCTTTTTGATCTTCTCATGCTCTAATACGTTTATTTTTACTTGTTCATTTTTTATTTTAAGGTATAACTATGTACTACTTAATTCCCTTGAGCTCACCATGATTAGGCCATATTAAAAAATCTATATACAAAATATGTCCAATATAAACACTTAATGCAAGTAAAAAAAAAATTGCATTTCGTATTTGCATTGTTTATTAAACCTCATATGTTCATGGTATTTGATTAAATAACCTTCATATTATACGAAAAAAATCATATTATACGAGGTTTGAATAAACAACGCAAAGAAACTTGTCATGGTTATAAACCCTAGTCTTAACAAAGAAACTTGAAGTATTTTATCTATCTCGATTTAAATGATACTTTTTTTAATCAACACCAGAAGTAATGACATATTTTTATATTTAATAATAATTTTACTTTAAAATATTAATTTTATTTTTAATTAAATGATTTATAGTCACACACTTACTTCCGTCCATAAGTTCCAAATTATTTTTTAAATTTTTTTATATCAAATCAAACAATATCACATAAATTAAAACGGAAAAGTACTGATTTAAAATTGACCAAACACTAACGCACTAATGGAGCAAAATTGACCGATGTGATTCCACTAATTTCAAAAGCAAAACCGTCCTTTCTCTTCGATTTTTGTTTAACAATTCTCTATCTTTTTTTTTAACCTATTAAATAAAGTTATTTATAGTGTTTTGTAAAAGAAACTCCATTGTTTTTTTGGGTTGGTGGTCTAAATGGACCATACACATATACAAAATCATTAACTACTTCAATAATTGTACTTGTTTTTTTCTCCTTCGTTTTTTGAGAAAATTATTTGAGGTGCTTATATACTATTTCTTTCGTTTTAATTTATTTATAGTATTATTTTAAATATTTATTATTATTATTATTATTGAATATCCAATTAAATAGTTTCATATATATTACTCCCTTCGTCTCATATTAGATGTACACTTTCTATTTTACATGGTGATTAAGAAATCATTAATAGATTGATCAACTTTATTATTTTGTCATTTGTTCATATTAATTAACCTCTTGAAAAAAGAAATTTTGGATCTTCAAAATTTTGTTTAAACTTCCAAAGTCATATTAATTGTAGGAGTAAAATGGAAAAAAATAATTAATTCTATCCTAATTTAGTAGATGATTAAGTAATGTGGGACAAACATTTTTAGAAAAATTACTTAAATACACAACTTATTTTATCATATTATCTAAAATTTCCTATCATTTGAAAAAATTACAAAAAATTATACTCTCTCCTACTCTCGAATACATCACTTTATGTGGTGTATTGTGATGTACGCGATGTATTGGGATGTTGAGTGTTGTATCTGAAATCGAGATGCGATGTATCGGGACGTTGAGAGGTGTATCTGGAACTGAAACGCTATGTATCGGGACGTTTGGGATGTATGTAACGCCGGATTCCACCAAATTCAAGGGATTTATACAATTTGGAAAAGAGTAGACATAAGATATAATTAACTCTTAACACTATAAAATTTGTGTAAAATTCCAATTTTTAGTATGATGCTCATATACTATGGGATGGAGGGAATAGGACGAAGGCAGTAGTCATATAAGTTGAGTTAAAGGGCCTAATAATGACTTAAATATTTTATCAATTCTATTTTCTAAATTTTAGTATTACTTTCGGACGTAAGGAACATAAAACTAGCATTACTCCCTCTCGATTGCGACAACTTCGCTCTTCTAGACATAAACTAATATTTCCTTCTCTCTTCTCAATTTTAGATTTGATTGTGACAAACACATACAATGAATGTTGTTTCCTCAATTTATTGCATAAGTGTTTAGAAGAAATTCGATCAAATATATGTCTTAAAACAAAGTGATCTATGCAGAAAATTGTGTTGGACTTCTAATCTTGTTACTATTTCTATTTTATGAATATCGTGTATATATAATCATATGAACATTTTGTTAAACCGAAAATCAAACCGTTAAGAATCAAAAATCGATAATAAATATCTTATTGATTTGGTTATCAATTTGATTATTGATTTAACATATTCACAAATCAAAAATCGGTAAATCAAACTGAACCGTACCGATCGATCCACGCCTAGTTCTTAGCCAAAATATAAGGGTGTTTAGTGTAGTTAATACTTAATAGCCCTTTGTTTTATTACTGTTAATGTACTCGGAAAATTATAATAAGGGGTCTATTCGTAATTGAGTCTTAATATAAGAGTGTTTAGTGTAGTTAACCCTTTGTTTTACTACTGTTAATGTACTTGGAAAAATTATTGAGAGGTTCTTTCTTAAATATGAAACTTGTGTGATTAAGACATTGTAATTTTTAGCAGACAAAATCTAACTAAGTTATTGCGGGCAAGATATATTAGTCCCTCGGTTCCTAATTACTTCTCCACTTTTGAAAGAAAATAATTATTTATATAGTGAGTTTACCATTTTACCCTTATTAATTATGAAGTATATGAATTAAAAAGTTAAGATTTTCAAAACATTCTACCTTTTTCTAAATAATTAATTGAGGGTATAATAAGTAAAAAAAATTGTCATTTCTTGATTTGTATAGGGAAAAAAAGTTTTTACCATCATGGAGAATCTAGTAAAGTTTTATATATTGATTTATCGTCATCATGATTTGCAATTGTTAGCTTCTGCATGACGTCTTGATTTTTTCGATCCCAACATAATGAATCTTGGACCTAATTTACACTCAAAAAATAGCTCAAAAATAAAAGGGTTGTTCAAGTTATATAAAGCGTTCTGAAATCTTGTTTCGATTCGACGCAGGATAGTTTTCTTCAATAGAGGCAACTAGGGATGTCAAATGGGCGGGTTGGGTTGAAATTGGAGATATTAAAATGGGTTGAAATAGAAATCGGGTTGGGTCTTGACCCGCCCAAGTTTACTTTGGGCTCAAATGGGCTAAAAAATGGGTTGGGTCTTGACCCGCCCAATTTGACCCGATTAATCTCAATAATTTTAACATAGTGATATTTAACTTTTATAATCACAATTCGAATTTCAGCTCAAGATTTTTTTTTTTAAAAGTAACAAATTGATAGATAAATCCTAAAAGATGTTAAATAGATAATAATTCATACCTTTAATATAGGAACATATCTTAGTAAAGAGTTTTAAAACGGGTTGAAATTGAAGATTGAATTGGGCTCAATTAAGGATTCTCTTAAAATGGGTTAGACTTGAATGGATTGAGATTGAATACAATTTAAATTATCTTGAGCCCAACGCTTAAAATTCTGGGCGAGTTATCTATATATGTTTGAGTTCATTTTTGACACCCCTAGAGGGCAACTATTGAAATTGTGAGATAATGGATGTTATGAGCTAATAATTTTTGCCACATCTAATACTAGTTCAAACAGTTGTTATATGTTTTAATTTATTATGCATGGAATGAACTGCCTCTCTCTCATTTCGCTCGCCTTTTTTTCTGTTTTACTCGGCTCTCTCCTTATTTTGGCGCATCTGGTAGCAAAATATATGTATCCAAATGTATTTTTCTCAATATATGGTAGAAAATTCTTAATTAATGTTAAGATATGTAATATTTTAAAAGTATAGATAAAGTTTTTCCTTTTTATAATGCAAATTGGATTGGGCCAATATTTCTATCTTGCATTGACGACCCAAGTCTTGGACCCAATTTTCATTTATTTTAGGTCATCTTTCACAACATGTCCATATTTTGGTAGAGTGTATTAGGAAAAATAATGCATGCATTAGATGTGTGTATTAGTAATACCTTGTTTGATACACTTTTTTATGTCATGTATAACTAAGCATTAGTTATACACTATATTGTGTATTAAGTAGTGTATTACTAATACCACGAAATCCTAGATATTAGTAATACATAGCATTTTAACACTTGCATTAGATTATATAATTACAAAACTACCCTCAAAGCTTTTTAAAAAAACATCTCCATTTTCCATTGTACTGTGTTTTAGAAACTTGTCATCTTCTCTGTGGCTGCTACACCTTTTTAAAAAACATCTCCATTATTTATAAATTTGATTGTTGGTAATACTTTTTTGTATTTCAATTGCACTAGGAAATAGGATTTGTGGCTGCTCCCAGACTTCTAATAAATATAAAGTGCATATACTGATTTTAATAGGGTACCGCTTTGCAGTTAGGAATTATCTCAAGTCTATGCTGTCTGTATCGCCTTTACATTTCATCAATTTTTATTTTTTATTTTTGGACTCGTTTTATCTCAAAAAAAATTGAGGCTGAGCTTAGCAAGATATGTGATCGAATTTTGAGCTTAGCAAAATTGACAGCTTCTTTTTTTAAAAAAAAAATCTTATTTCAATATAGGTTAATCAAAATATTTACTATTGTGACGATTAGTTTGATAAAAAATTTCTTTGCCAACTTTCCACAAAAATATTTTGATGCAATAGTAACAACTATTTAATTCTATATTTGAAAAAAAAAAAAAAAAGAGGAGTTAATAATGTTTACAAAGAATTTTTTTTTGATGTTTTAGCAAAGAATCTTGTTGCAAAGGAAATGTACAAAGAAATAAAGTGTGAAGGGTATTTTTGTAAACATACATTTTTTTAATGGAAACTATGCAAGATTTGTTATTTCTAATACATCAAACCAAACAGTGTATAAGAAATAATGCAGGCATAATTAATGCAAGCATTACTAATGCAAGTACTAATAATGCATGCATTACTAATACACCCTATTTTGCATTATTCTTATACACTCTACCAAACGACCCCTTAAAATTTACCTTTGTTTGATTAAAGCATTTTTTAAGTAGCGCATTCTTTTGAATAAACGTTTAAAAACTCTTCAAAAAAATAAATAGGGTCAAGTTGGATCAATTATGGCTTAATCCATTTTTAGTCCATTTTAATTTATAAGTAACTTTTAGATCAATTTTAATCCAACTCATTTATAAATTCAGCTAATTTTAATCTGTTTTTATCCAGATCAACATGTTCATTTGTGATTTGACCCTCCCCTAGTTCAATATTTCAATTGGTTAAGTGATTAAGTTTCAAAATACATTTATTTACTTATTTATAGATTTTTTATTCGGTGTTTGATACTCACATTAAAGCTCAACTAAATTTGAATTCACACAGAAAAATCTCACATTGGAAAGTAAAGTGTTTCCTAACAAAGGCACAAAAGACATTTATTTAAAGTTTATTTTGTGCTTGATTAAGAATAACTCAAATGAAATTAAGTTTAGATAAGTCTCTAATGAGTAATGATTAAGATAAAAATTGGATAAACATCTCAGAAAGAGAAAAGATAATACTATTGGAGTCACAAATATAGAACTCCATCCGTTTCAAAAAAAAAAAAACTTTCCCTTTTCAATCTGTTTGAAAAAAATGACTTTTTTATGGTAATATTTTAATTTTAGTTTGTCACATGACATGTTTAAGGCAACAAAATTAAATGACATTTCATACATTTGATATTACTTTATTTTAAAATCACAAAATTGAAAGTTTTTTTTATTTTTTAAAATTTCGTGTCAAGATAAATTAGGTCATTATTTTTTAAACCGAAGGAGTATTATGATTTGATCAAATTAAGTGGTCCTAAATTCTAATCATTGACTCCAATAATCTTACTGATTGACATGTTAGAAAATGAAAAAACTAAAGGTGCAATTATTACATTTTTTACATTTTTTGAAGAAGCCAAGTGGCATACTTTGTCAATACACCATTATATTGGTTAATTTTTCAAGTTCAACAATATCATCATGTTATTTTATGTCCTTTTCAGAAAATTGGAAAGTATGCTACTACTAGTATACGCTTCGTTTACTCATTCAAAGATTGTAACATTTTTTGTCTTTATTACTTGGAATTTTGTGAAGATCATTTGAAAAATTATACTAGTGAATTCTTATCGGTTAAGTTATGAAGTATAGTCAACAAGACAAAATGATGAGAGCCTTTATGCAAAATAATCACAAATTATCCGTTTAGCCATAAAAAAAATCTAAAAAATATATTGAAAAAATCCTTTTGATCAGAAAATTTGGTTAGAAGTTGGTCAGAATGTTATTTTACCTATGTTATTTTATCTTTTTAACTTTAATACATTTTAATTAAAATAAAAAAGGTATTATAAACTTTTTAAATTTCTGCCCAAATTCTGGCCAAATTTTCTGGCCATTTAGCTTTACCCAAAAAATATTTTATTGTATTTTATTCCAAAGTTTGGCCATAAAATAATAAATACAATTTGAAATTTGAAAAAAAGACTTAAAAATTATGATCAAGCACAATTTTAACTTCAAAAATTTTAAATAATTTTTTTATTATTATTTTCATGATCGAACGTCTACTCATAAATTCAAGTTATGTTATTCTATCCTTTAATTTGTTCATTTTTTTTAGAGAAGAAAATGCACTAGCAGATTTTTAGTCAATCCACCAGCTTTAATGGCAAAGTTGATTATGCAGCTTTGGCACTAGGAATTGTTTTTTTCCAAGTTCATATTTTTATCATTTATAATAGAGATAATGATAAAAATATATTGTCGATACATTGAAAGAATTATTGTTTATTTGAACTAGTATATTGTGGATATATTGAAACATACCTATTTTGAGTAGATGAAAATAATTCAAATAATAGAATAAAATAATTTTTTTAATACATAAATTGATGAAAATTCAAGGGAAAAAAATGGATAGTTAAATTGTAAAACTTAAAAAAATAAAAGTAATTATATGTGATTTTTACCATTAACTCTTTTATAATAAGGAATGTATATATAATAGAGAAAAATTTAGAAATAGCAAAGATAATAGATATAATAAGGCTCTATAGTTATAGTTTCGATAATTGCATTCTAAAGATATAGTTTTGTTTGTTATGGAGGCTGTGGTTTGTATATTTCGTTTGCGAATATACAAATAAGGTAAGTGTATACAAATTCTGTTTTTATACATTTAAGAATTTTTCAGAACTCTGTTTGTATATTTCGCTTGCCAATATACAAACATAGTAATTTATTATGAATTTTTCATAAATCGTATACAAATGGCTAGGGTAAGCATATACAAATTCTGAATTTATACAACCAGGAACTGAATTATACAAATTCTGAATTTATACAATTAGAAAATCGAATATCAAAATTTCGCAAAATTGTAGCTACGGATTAAAAATAATCAAAATTATAGCTATATTACGTAATATACTCTAGATGTTTGCCATTTCGCGTAATTTCTCTAGGAAAAATTACTTGATATGACAAACTTTGCTATATATTTAAGGCATGTAGCTATAGTATATATTATTTATTTATTATGGATTTATTTAAATATTAAATAGCAAATATGCTACTACCCGCTAGTGTATTTATGTTTTAATTTATCCATTATCATTGAATAGAATAACATAAGTTTGAATTACAGATTAATAAAGTTGCATATGAAAGAATTTCTTTGGCTCATAAATGAATTACAGACTAATAAAGTTGTATATGAAAGAATTTCTTTGGCTCATAAAATTGGCCATTAGTTCATAAAAATGTGTATATATTAATGATTTTTATATCCAAATATTTATTTATTAAATTAACAAAAAATAAAAACACTCTGTATGCAAACAAAACCTCTTTAATAGGTAATTTATATATCGTTAATTTAATAATGGAAAGTTGAGAGGTTGAGGCACATAATTAAAGGACTGTCAATTACAATAACGAAAATCATCTTATTTAGTGCATTACAATTATAAATGTATCGCCTTTGCTCTATCAAACCATTGTTAAAAGATGTTGGGTTCCCCCCCTCCTCCTCCCTTCATCACTACGAAGTATTCTATTTTATTTTATTTTTAAAAAAAAAAAAATTAAAAAAAAATCCTTTTGAATTAGACCACTTTCAATTATATGTTACCTTAAAAATTGTCTCACTTCTTAAATAAAAGAGACATGATAATCAAATTTGTAATATTATAGTATTACATATTCAATGCTCAAGAACTTTAAGAAGTATAAAAAAAGAAAATTGCTCAACATTAATTTCGATGTCTAAATGATTTGAAGTTGGAATTATCAATATCGCAATATTACAAAGTTATTTAAAGAAAGTAAATAATGCTTGAAAAGCAGGTGGGTTAAAAAAAGTTGAGACCTTGGTTAAAATTTAAATATATTTGACTCCTAAACAAAGCTTTTTAATTGTGTCAAAAAAGTAATTTTAAAAATATATAGTCATAAAATTTAAATTTAATTTTATATAATAATATAATTTTTCAATAAAAAGAATTCAGTTAAATCGTTCAAACTTCATCTAGGTCCGCCCACAATATTTAGCTTAATGTGGTATAGGAAAGTGCTTAGTTATTATAATAAAATAACTCTCTTTATTGTTTTTCTTGTGAAGCTGCTGTTCCAACTTCCAACAACTTTTTTTTTTGGATTGATTTATCTTTAAAAACTCAAGTGACCTTTTGAATATTCTGGCATTCCTTTATTACTCATACAAGAAAGAAGAGAAAAATAAACTAAAGCAAAACCATAAGTCCCAACTAATAAGCAAACAAACAAATAAAAAAGAGTAGGACATATATGCCTATGTTATAGTATTACTTTATCATTTAATCATAATTAATTGAGGCATTTTGAGATGACTACTTGAATATATTAGAGTATTAAGGAAATGTTTTTTCGGAAAAAGTAAGCTAACTTACATCTCAAACAATTTTGACATATATTTTCTCCGTTCACTCTTACTTGTCATTTATTCTTAAAATAAAATTTAATTTTTATTTATCACTTTTGACATATCAAGAAAATAATATATTTTTCCATATTTTCTCTTAGAATTAAGTATTATTCTACATATCATTTTTCAAGACTCAAATTAATCAAACATTAATTAGTAGAGAGTGATAAAATAAATATATCAATAATTTTTTTAAATGAGTTTGTCAAGTTAAACAACGAAAAAGTAAAAAAAAAAGGGGGTAATATATAGGGCTATTCATGGTTATGGTTAAAAAATCAAACCGAACCGCAATCCTAACCAAACTGATTAAAAAAAAACGATATTTGGTTTGATTTGGTTAGGTTTGGTTTTAAATTTTGAAAAACCGATACTATTTGGTTTGGTTTTGATTTTACTAAAAAATAACTGCAAAAATAACCAAACCGAACCGATAAATTATATATATAAATTTTATAATTATTTATATATCATTCATAAATAAAATATAAATATTTTGTTAAATTTTAAGTAACTTAGGTTTTTAATTTTACCATTTTCTCAAGCCCAACACTCAAATTTTAGTCCATCTATTACAATCACAAGTCCAAGTCCATCAAAATTCATTACTTTAGTCTTTACCTACCATACTTTTCATAAGATAATTACACCTTCTCTTAATTGAATTACTTTGTTCATGTAATGATAACTTTAGTATTGTTTAATTGATTAATTGAACCGACAATAGCTTTTCGGTGGATTGCTCATGTACTAGGTGTTTGTGTCTACCAAGATACGCATGTCCTCAAAAATTTAATACTTTCAAACCGAAAAAACCAGAAAAACTGAACCAAACCGTCAATAACCAAACCGACAATTATTTTTTTCGTTTGGTTTTGATTTTAACTAATAACCGATCCAAACCGAACCACAACCCCCTAGTAATATGTAGTAAAATAAAGGTAGATGCCCATGTGCGGGACCCACCCATTATGGCTTATCTTCTCTTAGCCTATGAGTCTCCTCCTTGATGGCCAAGAAATAATGCTTGGCGATAAAAAGTCATTTTGTTCATTTACGAAGAACAACAATACATATACAATTCTCTCCTTCTCTCTTTCTGCTTACTTTAGCTTTCTTATCATTTCCTTCTTGTTTATTTAAGTTTGTTCCACTAATTTATTTTATAAGACGTATCAGTACGAGTCTCTTTCTATTCAAGTAAATACTTTGAGAATTTCGAATATAAAAAAGAAATTCTCAACTAATGTCAAATCTTTTTAAATTTAAATTTCTTGCTTTGAATATAGCAAAAAAAAGCTACCTATTTTGGCTACTAGATGCTAAAATTTATCTTGATGTGACAGGCTTGACAGACATCATTCAAAATAAAAATCAGGCATCAAATCAAAATCGTGCTAAAGCAATGATATTTCTCCGACATCATCTTGACGAAGGTTTAAAATGGAATATCTCAATGTTTAAATTATTTCACAACACACGAGAATCTTTAACAATAGATATTCCATTTTTAAAATTTTCGTCAAGGTGATGTAGGAGAAATATCATTCCCTTGACACGATTTTGATTTGATGCCTGATTTTTATTTTGGATGGCGTCTATCAGATCCATCACATCAAGATGAATTTTGGTATCTAATACCTAAGATAGGTAGCTTTTTTCTGATATATTCCAAGCAATAAATTCAAGTATAGAAAGATTTGATAATATTTAAGAAAATAAATTTTATACCTTTAAAGCTTTCAAAGTATTTACTTGAACTGACGAAGACTCGTGCTAATAATATATTATAAAATAAATGAGAAAACAAACTTAAATAAACAAGAAGGAAAAAATAAGAAAGCTAAAGTAAGCAGAAAGAGAGAAGGAGAGAATTGTATATGTATTGTTCTTCTTTGTAAATCAACAAAGTGGTTTTTTATAGCCAAACATTGTTTCTTGGCCATAAAGGAGGCACGTTGGCTAAAAGAAGATAGGCCATAGTAATGGGTTCCACACATAGACATCCACCTTTATTTTACAACACTCTATCTTAAATGTCCATGCAAAAATAGAAATTATAGTGAAGGAACAAACAATATATATATATATATATAAAAGTTGACACTGTTAAAGATTTGGTGAATAATATGTTAGATTATCACTTGAACAAATTTGTTGTACAATAATATCACCTTTCTTCTGGAGATCATGTAACACCCTGAGAAATCTTGTCTTATCGATAAAAGTGTCGAGTAACAATTAAATAGCACAATCATAATATAACTTATAATTTAGCAAAATAGTAGTCCTGAAAATAAGATGAATATTACTATGATAATAATATATAAATAATAATGCAGAATATTAATACTTGAGTCGTGTTGTACACTGTTCTAAGAAACTATTTCAGTGGTGTAAAATATTTCCTTAGGATTAAACAAATCTTTCCTATTTAAATAGAGAACACATGAATCAACAAATTAATTAACATCGACAAGTTATTAGTGGAGAAAATAAAATAACAAAGCCCAAATTATTATAACTAATTAACTTAAAAGGAGAAGACTAAAGAGAGGGGCAGTACATGAGGGAGAGTCAGAGAGTGATAGTTTTGTTACTGTTTTTTTCATCAAGGGAATATAACTATTTATAGGCCAATAAGAAGCTTTATCACAAGACAAGTCTCTAAGACACCAAATGAAAAAACAGGCATTCTTGTTCTCCCATAGTCCATCTTGTAATCACATTACAAACGATTTCATGTCACATTGAGTAGCAACAAAAGCACAAAAAGTAATTTAATCCAAACTAGTTCAAAATGGTTTGTAGAGATGTAGCTTAAGTTTACTGATACTCCCTTCATAACAAATTTAAACAAACGACCAATTCACAAACATAAAGCTGATACAATGAGCAGTATCTTCTTCATTCAGAACCTTCCAAGCCACGGCTTTCTCATAAGAAACAGGCCTACCCATGCTCGATAAACAGATTCCACCTTGGAGACATGCAAAACCCTGTCACCATATGAAAGTTGACATGGTTAGTACATGCTTGAACGCTCCCGCTCTCTCAGAAAAGACCGAGAATCACTGTATTTCATTTCAAACGCGATTGATATTTCACATCAACTGTGCTTGGCTAAGTTTGGCAAGTGTATAATAGCACATTGTAATAGCAGATAGTAGCTACAAGACTACCCAATCACTGCCTCACTAATTGAATAGATTCCTCACAAAGGAGTTACCAACCTGTTGCATTATCTGTGGGAATTCAGAGTAGAGATTTTTCCTTCCGTGTTCGTCAAATACTTTCTCCAAAGAGATATCCTGAAGTGCAACCAAGGTTGTCTCGAGCATGTCAAGACCACCCTGGTTTGCAAATGTGAAAACTGGCAAAGCCTGCATAAATATTGAACTTCAGCACCCATATACCAAAAGATTTCAGAACTGGCGGCAGATGAGAACTATAAACAACACCAATGATGTCAAAAGTCAAAGTCACAATCACGAAGTTTTGCTTCTAACGCATAGTCCAGCTGAATATTTTCCAGAACAAGATATACTCCCTATGTCCCAATCTCCCAACTTATGTGATACATTTTCCTTTTTAGCCTGTCCCAAAAAGAATGATGCCTTCAACAACAGGGTGTACGCATTCCTTACCCCTACCTCGTGGAGGTAAAGAGTTTGTTTTCGATAGACCCTCAGCTTCAAGAAAAGCATTTCAAAGCAGTTTGAAAAAGGATATATGGAAATAAAAAAAGAATGATGCCTTATATTTATTTAAAAACAAGTGAACTTTCTAAACTAAAAAATTTACCCTTAATGAGATACATTTATAGCTATACAAATATATATGTCTTGTTTTAGACCACAAGTTTTTAAAGTCTTTCTTTCTTGAATTCTGTGTTCAGCAAGTGCATCACATAAATTGGAACCGGGGGAGTACTTGAATTCTAAGATTTTGCAGAAGAATCTGTTTACATGAGCATGAGACTGTAGAGAAAGACGGTCCAAGAAAGCAAACCTTTGCAGAGCAGCAGATAATAGCATCTGAGTGATGCCATAGGCTATCAAGGATAGATTCACTTCCTTCACTACTCAATTTCGGAAGCTCCACACCCAAAAAACGCCTTGTAAAAAAGGGAGAACAAGAGTCAAACACTTAATTAGTAGTGGACAAAGATGCAATAGCTTCCTCATATACAAATACCCTATTCAAGAAAATTTCTAAACGGAAACAAGTAAACATCATTTGCACATCAGCACTTGCAGAAATAAAAAAAGAAAAGAAATCAAACTTATTACAAAGAGGAATCAAATCTCTTATTTTCAGAGGAAAGCAACACATCTCAGCCATAACAGAGGATAATACAAAATGGTTAATTGACTGCAGAAAGATGAAACATGTGGCACGAGTATTATACAACAGAACCAATATAGGTTGCCAACAAACGATGATACATCAAATAGAAACAGATGGCACAGTTTATTGAACTCGGAAGAAAAAATATATCATGACATGACCAGTATACATCTAAACCAACATAGGCTGTCTACAACCCATGTGTTTCATTTAGAATTGGATTTAGAAAATCACATACTTATATTTTAAGTGACATGCAAGTATATGCCACACCTGTAACTTTGGCAGATCCACCGAGCTAGTGTATGAGCTTCAGGAGTCCCCAGCGGCAGACGAAGGCCTCCCAGAGAACCGAAGTTAGATGGAGAAAGTGCCAATGCAACCCTTTGAACAGATGAAATGAAGCTTCGTACATACTTTCTAGCCATTGATGCAACATTCTCTTGCATGTGGCTTTCAAATGCAAACTGAAAAGCAATTGTCATAATAGATTTTGATGTGCCACCAGTTGACTTGAGGTCATTAGCCACCTTACTTCCTACTGGCCCAGTTTCAAGAGCAGAAGTAAGATCAAGGGTACGATTTGGACTGGAGGCTTCCTGCATGAAATTGAACATTCTCAAATTACTCAGGGGATAACAAGCAAACAAGGTAACAGCAGAATAAGAAGTGATCAAGTGATGAACATGATACCTTAGAAGAGTCTAAAGGAATAATGCGAAACCCAGAAGGAAGGAGTGGTGCATCATCAGCAAACGAAGCATCAATTGGAGCAAAAATGAGTTCAGCACAGGTACCAACAGCATTTTCATCCATTCCACTGCACAACTGCCAAAAGCACAGAAGTCAAAGCGTTGTAAACCACATTTAGAGTCAAAACAGCCATTTTAACCTTGCATACTCAGCTTTCTATACAGGTTTGACCAATATTTTGAGTCCGTCAAATCTTGTGGCATCTTAACAGAGGTATCAAGAATCTGGATGCTCACTATTTGGTTATACATCAGCCTGGTGATACTAAAGATGAACATGCATGGTAACTTTCGTGTTTTTCGTGTTTTAGTAGATCAGGAGAACAACATACGAGCATGTGTTATCTATAACAATTTTTCTTGTGGATCTGGATGGTAGTCCAAAACCAGAGTTAACTAAATCTTCTCAAACAATTACATAGCCCACCATCTAGTATTAAGTCTGCTTATATAAAGCTATGAGTTTTGTTAGAACCAGAAAAATTTCTCTACATAGGAACAATATTCACATGTTCAGGAATAGAACTTACTTGCAATAGAAACATATCTCTTGGCATTATAACATCTTCTGGGGAATGGCAAACTCCTTCCAACTTAATGACCTCCAGCAACTACTGAGCACAAAGGAGTTTGTGATCAACATTAATGACAAGGGATCAACAATAATATTTGTCAAAGAAATGGACCTTACAACTAACTCGACCCAAAAACTAGCTCATGAGTTGAGGATTAGTGTTTTAAAAGATAGATAACATTGAAATAATAGGAATTTCAAGAAAAATATAAAATAAGTGCAAATGTTCATAGCACTGCTTCATCTTAAAACATTAATCAAAATCAACAATTGACTAAAGAATAATCAGAAATGCTCATCTAAGGGAACTAATCAAATTTTTTTCAAAAAATGGGTAGAAATTTAGAAAATAACCTTTAAAAAAATGAAGAAGAAATTTTTACAATCAAAAGCATCAAATCAGACCAAGTGATGAAGAATGATGTGTTTTTGCTTTGTAGTTTGCACATTGATCATTTTTTTTAAACCAAAAAGACAAATAGAGAGAATAAAAATTAGGGCCAAGAATAAGAAAATGTTTTTGATTTTAAAGTTTTTTAACATTTAAAAATTTAATAACAAGTTAAATTTTGTATTTTATGGTATTAATTTAAGGACTTGTTTAGCTATTTTAATTTTAATTACAAGAGGGCTAACACCCCAAAACAAAACTAGTAAAACACTGATGAGGATTTCCAAAGATCATACAAGGAGACAACCCAATGTGTCACTCAACACCCCCGGCACTCCAGGACTGGACAGCTGGAGCATGGACAATATAAGATGGGGGCCAACTTCTGGTGAAACAAGAACTGGGATGGAATGGCCTTTGATACCATCTAAACATACGACACTTGGGACTAATTAAATCTGAAAATCTAGCTCATGAGAGGAGGATTGTCCAAGTCCAAAGAATCAGACCACTGGTCCATGCACCCATCAATGTGGGACTCTAACAGTATCCAAAGAAGATAGAAAGATAGGCATGCCATTGACTAAATAAGATCTAAACACTTGCCTCTTCATGTTCAACAGTGTGTGCCAGTGGAAGTATCACTTGACCCCCAAAGTTAGAGACTCGAACCCCAGGTAGGCTGCAAGGACCAACTTTAACAGCTGCAGCCGAGTAAGCATCAATATTGTTGTCTACCCATTCTGATCGATGCTCACGCAAAAACCTGAGAAGTATCGCAGGAGTCACACTCTGAACAAGAAAAAAGAAGATGTCAAAAAAGCAAGAAAAGAATATGGTCAAGGCAGGATAAAGTACATGAATTTCCCAAAAAAGAAGGAAGATGTTGTGTAAGAAAAAATGCCTAGGAAAAGTAAGTGATCATGGGTAATAACAGAGTATACAAATTTGACAACAAGACCTCCATTTAACCATTTTATGATTTTTCAAGCAATAAAATATCCAGAATTTGGGCAGTATCTAATCCATCCACCATACAGAACGATCATCACCAGTTTATGCCATTAGAAAACGAAGCATCAATTTTCTAAGGGGTTAAAAGCAGCAAAATGTATTTATCTACCTATCATAGTAGAACAGCTTAAAGGAAATTTAACATAGCCAAGCCAATTTAGCTACACTATCAATGTAGTAAAGTGGTGTTTTCCCTTTAATTTGGTTGTTTGTATCCCTGCCACAAAATTAAGGTTTTTTGCAGGCCAAGCACAGAGACTCGGAAGAGAAGAGAACGACTAAGTAAGCCAATTAACTGATTCTCATCAGTATTCTTAATCATCTTGGAATTAAAGTCAATAGTATCAGAATTCAAACAGTCATTCGACCAGTTAGAGAATGAAGTGAGATTGAGAAACATGGCGAATTAATTATTTGTCCATTCTATCAAACAAGAAAGCCTGTAAATTGTATAATTGTAGCATAAACATACTGATTCAGCTGACCTGTAGAAGCATAGATGCTTTTGCACACAAAACTGCATTGCTTAGAGATGTAAATCCATCAGAAAAAGAAAGGTTTAAACCCATCAATTTGTCGGGAGATGAGTTAACAAGGATGGTGACATCATCCATTCCATCATTATCCAGCATAGACCAGCCTTCACTGGAGAAACCATTGAGAGCCTCATTGAACCCTCTGCCAAAATAGTGTAATGAATAGTAAATAGCAAGTAACTCGGACAAAACAGAAACAGCATTCATCAAAAGCAAGTATTCAGACCTGTTCAGCCTCTTGCTTAATGCCCGTAGAGCTGCTGGTCTCCTGCCCCAATTAGTGACATTAGGCTGTGAAACTTCCAAAGTTAACTGCCTCAGTTGGCGTAGTGCCTGCATGGAAAGGAACACAATGATATTGGCCATCTGAAGTACAAATAGTGTTCTCATCTTACATGACATGTTGCATCAGATTTGATAGAAGTTCTTACTGCCATTGTTGTCTTCTGAGCAAGCACTGCAGATGACTCATACAGTGGACGCAACACTTCTGGCACACTCCATGCCTGGCAATAATAATAATGATACATAAACGGTAACATGGCGTACGTAGCTACTGAAAAATGATACATTTTCAGACATAATAGATGACACCTTTACCTCTAAATTCATATGATCTACAATATGGACAATAGAGCCGCCTCCCTCACAAGGCCTAATCAGGTATCCGCTAGGCAGCATTTCCGCTCTCACAAAATTCTGAACTTGCGGCATACTTGGACCATTTTGAGTATTTCCCAATGACCTTTCACAAACCTGCGCATTTATTACATGAAATATTGAATCATGAGGAATACCAAAATCTAGTTGCAGGTATAGACACATCAAGAAAAATGTATATGTCCACCAAACAGAATACTGTTTGGATTATATTGAAGACATACTCAAGCATTTTAAGGAGAAAAACAATATTTCGGGGGGCACATTGTGTGTGATGCTCATAAACATCATGGAAGTGATACTGCATATCTTCTGAGGATGACAGAAAACAAATCTCTTGATTTAAGAAACCAACTGGAAAAAACAAATCTCATACCACAAAGCTACCATCATCCGTAACAGTAGTATAGCGTAACAGCCAGAAGTCACGAGGAGGCGCCAAAGTTGTTGGAGCATAAAGCTATACAGTAAGAAGCTTTCATAAGATCATCAAGCAAGCATAAAAGGACTGAAGGCGCGAGTAGTGAAAATTAGGGATAATAGTGACCTACCTGCATGTAAAGAAGATCAATGGTTCCACCATTGGCAGTGGGCAGCATATTTAGAACTTCAACAGCCCGGCAGTCACGATACCAGGAAGGGCGATCCTTAAGGATCTCAGCAACCTAGAAGGAGCTCAGCCAATTAATTTTCAAATTATAATCCCAAAGAAGAACTAAGAAAAGATAACCAACTTACCCTTGTTGGATCTAAACCAACCAGGCCACAAGCTCTTGCTGCCATGCCAGTGCAACCATGAGAAATAGCAATGATTCCAATGGAATCCGGACCAGGCTAGTCATAATAGCATGAGCAATGATTAGAAAAACATCCTAGTGATATCGCTAAAATTAAAGTGAGAGAAAAGGTAGCTTAACAGTAATATGGTCCTCGCAAGTAGAGAGGTCACCAGGGTGAATATCAATCACATGAAAGGCGTAGTTATGGCTTACACATTTCAAACCATAAATTATAACACAATATAAACTTATACTCCCTCTGTTCATATTTATGTAACAGCATTTCTTTTTTAGTTCGTTGCAAAAAGATCGCAATATTCTAAATTAGGAAACAATTTAAATCAAACTCCTCGTTTTACCCTTAAATTTAATGACAACTTTATACCACATATATTATGAACCACAAATTTCAAAATTCTTCCTCTGTCTTATTAACTCAGTGTGCAGTCGAACTACGCTGCACAGATAGAAACAGAGGGATGATATGTTTAAGATTATGGTTCGGAAAACAGTGTCTTTGATAATCCTAGCCAAGGGAATTCTCTATTGCTCCATAATTCATTGAAGATACTTATAAAGAAAAAGAAGCATCCCATTTCTTGCACTCGATGCAAGGACATTACAGTTTGCAGATTTCAACATAATATTGATTGGAACAGATTAGCTGCATGAATTTTTTAATCATGTGATAGTAGGCTAAAGAGACCATAACCAATACACAGCACTTCCTTCACATCCCCACCTACCCCTTCAACCCTGAAAAAAACACGACACTTGGCAATAAAGAATAACTAAATTTATTTGTCCATTATTTTATTTATGAGATACCTTCATTCCAGGCATTTGGACCCACTCAACAGCAGTTCCAGTAGCCTTTGAAAGAAACTCTGTTAAAGTCTCTTCTGCAATGGACAAAAGTCTGGAAAAACACAAAAAGTTGAAAAAATTGCCACAAGCCACTCACAAACACCAAAAACAAGATAAGAAAAGGACCCAACAACCATAATCCCACTGACCCTGCAGGACTAGCATCTCTTGGAGGATGCTGAGGTGTCACGTGGTGTTGACCACTCGTTACCACTGATTCACAACTAGTATCTTTTGAAGCAAGCTTTGTCTGCAAAACAAGAATCACACTTTAATCCTCAGTTACCTGAAAACAATAGTTGTTTGATGTAATGAAAGAAGAATTTTCACTTCAATGATGGAAAGAAAATCTTACAGTTTGAGTTTGCTTGCGAAAGTAGCCATTTTCATACACCAGTTGAGAAACTTGCTTCTGCAATCTATCATTCTCTTCCATTAATAGCTTGTTCATTGCTGACAGCTTCCTATTCACACCCTGAAGCCTTGATGACTCTTTCCTCTGTTTTTCCCTACATCTATACAATTCAAGAAACAATCAATTATACTTCAAATTAATTGGGGTCGCTAAATGAATCCTTTACCTGGACTAACAACATCCCACAAGTCCTTACCCCTACCTCACGGAGGTAGAGAGGCTGTTTCCGAAAAATCCTCAGCTCAAGTGCAGCAAATCAAAGTAGTTATGAAAAAAAGGAAATACAGTAACTAGGCAATACCTTCTATTCTGAAACCAAACTTTGATTTGCCTAGGCTCAATATGGGATAGAATCGGGCATTCACGAATAAGCTGCTGGCGACGCATTGAACTGGGCTTTGGACACTCATGATATAGCCTTTCAAGAGCTTCAACCTGCTCAGGTGTATAACGGACATACTTGCCGTTATCTTCAAGTGATTTACCATCCTTGCAGGACATTGACATTATGATTCCTTACAATCCAAACACCCCTTTTGTTTACACAGCTTTCCCAAGTCTTTAACAACAATTCAAACACTAGCACTTTCAGCTACTTGTCTTTCTATAAAGAAAACCACAACATTTCAATTTTCTTGGTAGTATTAAAAAGGGGAGGTCCTAAAATCAAGATTCTTGATATGTAAACAACCAATTACCAAAACGAAACGGCGTTTATCCCTCAGCCTCAAGCACTAGAAAACATAAATCTTTCGATTTCAGAGCTCCCAAGAACTAAACATAGCAATTTTCACAATTACCAACATCAACTAAACATACATTATTAACCATTACGAATATCAACTAAATACACCATTATTTCATAAAGATCACTTTTTTTCCTACCCCCACTACTATAAAGACTTGTAACCTTCATATCTTCTGCCATCCACTTGCAAAACAGAAAAGTACCAACCTTTTGAATTCTGAAACAAGATTAGACATGGGTATCTACCAAAACTTAAAAAGATCCAATCTTTAACCCTTGTAAAGCAAAATAAACAAACCCCATAAACCAATCTTCCTAACTTTATCACTTCTTTCTACTTTTCAACATCTTTAAGGGTTTCATCAATTTTTACCCAAGAAAGAAGATAGTGGTAAGAAGATCACAAGAAATGAAGTCTTCTCAAAAGGACAGATCTTGAATGATGAATCCTATGGGCGGATTATGTTAGAAAAAGGTAACTGAAACTTGGGAAAAATGACAGTAATAGAGAAAGGAGAGAAGGATGGATAATGTGATGGATTTTTGTTTGGATTGGTAAAGTAGTTTTGAGCTGTCAAATGTGTGGTTCGTTACCTTTTCTATTCCTCTTTTGAGACTACTTCTCCCTACTCTACTATGCTCTACTACTGTACTCTGTCTGTGACATTTTGCTGACTGCAGAGCTGCACCAGATATGGAATATCTCTGATAGAGACCCCGCTATGCCCCCTTCAAAATGATTCACCATATTCCAATTATTAATGACTCCCCGAATTCACATTGTTTAATTTGATATAAAATTAAAATTTATAGTTTTAAACATTACTTAAGCATTTGGGTGGGTAAGGGTATTTATGATTTGATTAAAAATATTTCGGTCTTGTAGTATAAGTGACATACGCCCCTAAGTTCTCGTCAAGTTAAGGGATGTTTTCAAGTTTCAACATTTTTTTTGGCTTTTTATTAGGAGTTGTATGCTCCTACGAGAGTTTGAGATCACTTGATATGTCATGTGACAGATCGGAGTTATTTATGTTTAGTTAATCAAGTGAGGTGTGTTTTTAAGGCCGTTAATAGTTTAAAAACGAAACTAATAATTTGGGCTAAGTTCAAGAGTTTTTCAATATTTCTCTCTTTTTTAGATTTGATATGGAGTTTAAGAATGTAAAAGGGGTGTTGAATTTTGTGATTTATTTTTAAACTAAAATGCATGAAATATATTAAAATATTTTTTAATCTTATGATTTTAAATTAAAGAGTTATAAAAAAAGACAACTTCTTTTTAAGCAAACCCAAAAAAAAAAAAATTGAAAGCGAGAATAATTTTAATCTAATGTACTGTTGTTTGAGTTGCTGTTTGTGTGGAGTTTTTATTATTGTTACAAAAATATCTAATATAATATAAAAAATTAATATAAAATAAAATTTGGCCAATTGTATACTATAAACAAACAATATATATATTTATGTCATGTCAAGTAAAAATAGATGAGCAAAATAATATTTGAATATGTTAGTATTTCCTTTACAATAATATATACCGTATACTTAATTTCTTTTTACTTTCTTGTAAACGTAGAGAATGGCCAACCAAAAGTATAACATATTTTTATATTAAGATATAATTTAATTTTAAAATGCTTATTTTATTTTTCATGAAATAATCTACGGTCACACAAATATCATTGATTTACATCATAAATTTTAAAAAAAATCTTTTATTTTTTAACTTTATGATAAGTCAAACTAACTCATCTAAAATAAAACGAATGAATTATTAAAGTTATCTTTTACTATCCACCAGTAACATCCTTTGTTTATTTGTCTTTTTATCATAAAATATGAAGATGTTTTTTTATGAAAAGAGGTTCCAACAAGGGTAACGCATGTACCTAAAGTTCTGACAATCAAAAGAAATTTTAAGAAAAACAACAGAAAATATGTGATACTAAAAAGTAGTGCATATTAATAGGTTAATTAAATAAAGGTAAAGAGTAATTAATTGTAAGGCTGAAAAAGGGAGAGGAGTGTGGGTCACACAAGACATCATGATGAGGCTTTTTGCATGCGCCTCGATCTCTTCTATTTCTCCTCTTCTTCCTTTTTTTATTTTTGGATTTTTCTTCGATGTTATTTTAGAATTTTGATTAAATTTAAATCACATATTATAGAATTCATATTAAATATAATGCTTTGAAGAAGATTTTCTTTATATTCAAAACTTGAATTTGAAATCTCTAACTAAATTTGGTTGCCTTCCATTTATTTACTTCCTCAATCTCATTTTATAGAGTATGAGTTAATTTGATTTGACACGAAATCTAAAAAAGAAATGAAGACTTTTGAAAAATATAATTTAAAATAAATGATAAATGTTTGTGTGGCTATAAATTATTTTATTAAAAACAAAATAGATATTTTAAAATTAAATTGTTAAGTACTTTATATAGAAATGAGTCATTTTTTCGAGGGGATTGACTAAAAAGGGGAAGTAAATTATATAAAATGAACAAGGGAAGTATTACTTCCTCCTATCTAAAATAAATAAATTTCTCGCATGAATTTTTTTTAATTAAAAACATATTTATTTATTTATTTATTTATAGAAGTTATTCTTTTTTAATTAGTTTTTCAATCATTTCTAACTTGAAGAAGAATCTGAAGAAAAAAAACAACCAAAAAAAAGAAAATTACGTGGTTAAGCAAATTTATACTACTTAATTACTCATCATAGTTATAGTTTGCTATAATTATCACTTGCGACAACATTAACCATTAATTATGTGGGTTGTCTTCGACTTTGTATAATTAGTCACGTTTGTATATGTATAATTCGTTACATTTGTATAATTCGCAACTAACAATTCTTTGTTTGATTTGTATTTGTATACGATGGTTTGTATTTGTATATGACGATGATTTCCTTTGATTTTTCAGTTTTGTCATCATATACATTCAATCTTTTTGTGTATAACTTTTCAAAGTTTGTATAAACGTGTAGTTTTCGAATTTTGTATAATGTAATTTATATAATATATTGTGTATAATTGTTTGAAGTTCATATGTTTATGTTTGTATCAATTCGTTATTTTGAGTTTTATTATATTTGTATAATTCCAAACTTTATATTACTCAATTATACAAAAACACACGAATTATATAAATGTACCTGTAAATTATACAAATGAGATGCGAATTATACAAATTATTGTTCTCTCTCGCTCGCCTCTCTCCTCCCTCTCCCAATCTCTCTCGCCAGAATATACAAATACATATGTATAATATACAATTATCTAACTGATATACATATACATTTCACCTCTCTCCCACTCTCTGCCCTCTCTCGATCGCCTCTCTCCTCCCTCTCCCAGTCTCGCTCGCCACTCTCCTCCCCATAACATGTAGCTACGAATTGTAATTAGCAAACTATAGCTATAGAGCATAATTAGGCTATTTTTGAGTGGCTACATACGAAAGTTCCTCACAATAGTAACAAATATTCTTTGATTGATTTTTTAAGGGAAAATGCATAAGTACCTCCCAATCTATACCCGAAATCCAAGATACACACTTATACTATACTAAGGTCCTATTACCTCACCCCCCCCCCAAACTTATTTTATAAATAATTTTCTACCTCTTTTCGGCCTATGTGGCACTTTCAATCAGATAGCTTGAAAAAATTGTCAACATGCACTGGTCCCAGAAGATAGTGCCACGTAGATCGAAAAGGGGTAGAAAATTATTTATAAAATAAGTTCGGGAGGGTAATAAGACCTTAGTATAGTATAAGTATGTCTTTGAGATTTCGGGTATAAGTTGGGGATACTTATGTATTTTCCCTTCTTTTTAAAAAAAATGTATCACACCTCAAAATCATTCATTTTGAATCGGGGAAAGTATTGTTACTTGTATTTGTTGCTAAGGACTATAAAAATAACTTGTGCATTATAATACTACTATCTTTATTTAAATTTAATAAAGAATACTCAATCGTTTACGAGATCTTCAGCTCTGTCAATGAATCAAAATTTATTGCTTTTGATTTACTAACGGGAAATAAAAGAATTAAGGGGTGATTTGCCACTTGGAACATCACAAAATTAAGACTAGAATTAAAATTATACTTTATTTGTGTATGAGGTAAAGTTGAATATAATAAAGAGAGCGAACTATACCACAGCATGAGACAACGTGAAATTCTAAGGAGTAGTTGTCACGATCCAACCCATCGGGTCGTGCGGACACCTACATACTAACATCTAAGTAGGAGAACCCCCATATCCCAATAGTCAAAACATGCGGAAAATTAAGAAAGCGGACGAATAAAAGGAAATTATGTACTATCTTTATAAAACAAGAGTTTTTAACGACTCAAAGTTAAGACTTGTAAAGTAATTAACACCTCAGGGATCTAGTCTAAACAGGTGCATGAGCTCCTAAGAGTACAAAGTGACATAATAATGAAAAAGACACCGCTCCCATCATGCGGAAGGAAGAATAGACGTTGCTGGAGTTTTTCTTTGTCTTCACCAAATGAAACATCGCTGATCTTGCATCCAAACTATGCCCAAAGGCATAGCAAGAGTAGTATCAGTACAAACCACCCGTACTGGTAGGCATCATCGATCAACCCGAATACCCACCGCATAATATAAGAAATAAATTGGTGAAACATGCAATAAGACCAATCGCTCATCCACCTTTATAATTTGCCTACCCTTACCATTCCGGATAGTAACGTCAGGCTAGTTCACTTGCCTCCAACCCCCTTACTCACTTCATCGTGATTACACCCATTCAATCAATCAATCCCCTACGGAAGTTTCTCGATACACCTTTACGTTTTCCTCATCTCTACTCAACTTATGACCCCACCTTACGCCTATTGAGGCTTACTATCCATTCATATTACCACTCCCTCACGGGTAAAAACCCAACTGACAACACAATCACTAAAAACCACTCTGAGCCTCGATAATAATGCCCCTGCCCACATTCTAATTAACAAAGATAGCGTTCGGACCCTTAGTTCCCCTTCTTACCATACTACAACCCGAATTGGGACTCTACCACTCACCTTTTGATACACAACCGGATATCTCCAATTAACTTACAACATCGTAATCCCCACATATAAGAACATAGTGTACAATCCACCAATCATTCAGGAAACACGCCCAATTCACATTATCAATAATACGAGCAACTACACATGTATGAAAAGTCAATGGTCTTCTCATGGAACCCAAGCCCAAACTGTTAGTGTCCGGTACGTGGTACCTGTTCCAAGTTAGAGTGTCAAAATGTGACACTCGTTCCAATATTTATGTTGATACGTGGCAACCAATCCTTGTTTATACCGGAACGTAACAACCGATCCAAGTTAGTGTGTCGGAACGCAACACCCGATCCATTCAACAAGCCACAATCACAATCACAATGTACATTCTAACAATCATACAATCAAGTCATGATTTCATGGCATACAATTATTCAATCATCCTCATTTACAAATAATGTGATCAATAATGCAACATTAGCATACATACATGTATCATAATGAAGCAAGAACAAACATATATCACACAATCATGAAATCACAACCATCACCTACACTACTCACAACATATAGTCAATTACTCAAGTCCATGACATGCTTTATTAATGATCAATTCGATAGGTTCGCTACTACAATTACGCCTTGCTTATACGCACCCATATCATTTAGCCACCAGTCAACAACACCTCATAACTATAGGGAATCACCACTATTCCCAAACCCTAATTTATCAACTAGGAACATACGCGTAATCAACCCTTTTTCGATGCACAACAAGCCTAAGCATGAATTCTACCGTCAATTTCAACATACTATGCAGTGAATAACGAATTTGAAACTACTCAATTTAAATAAACCTAGCCTACATGGGCGCCAAGCAGCTGCACGAGATTGTAGATCAATTCTATTTTTTTGGATGACACGATGGTGATCTTGATCGAAAATCCGCAATTCATCAACCTTCTTACGCTATAAATCTCCTCCTCATTCTTTCCCAAGCCAGAGCAACTTTTGGAAGGTTTCTGGGGTGATTTACGTCTAAATTAGGTGATTTTGGAAGAAGGAGAAAATAAGGTTTTGCGTTATTTAAGTTCTGCCTCACCTAACCCGCTCTGGCGGCAACTTACCCTGCCATGGCGCTGCCGCCCCAACGGCATCTGGCCGGCCCTAGCGGGAGAGTGGCCCCAACATTTTCTTGAAGTTTTGCTTTTCCTAAATAACGACGGTTCGGGTCGTTACAATAGATGTCATGCCCCGAGCCTACATCCTGGGAGGGACTGGCACTCAAAAATCATTGTTGGCCCCAAGCGAACCCTTGGTCTGGCCTACTTACTCAGCGGAAAACTTAAAAGCATTAATACAAGGATTCAATGCATCTCTACTCAACTGTTTAATAAAATAACTTAGAACATTTAAAGGTCAAAACATTCAACTTGGCCAAAGTGGCAACTTAAGTCTTAACATAAGAAATAACAATGTAAAGACAACTGAACTACTAACTGTCTATAAAGCCTCTAAAACAAGGAGGGATGTCGGGACAAAACCCCCGATCATCCTAACAACTAAAGTACTAAAGTAAATGATAAAAGGATCCCTCCGAAAAGCAAGGAGGCTCACCAACTGACTCTGAATGCTCAACTGGATCAACGAGGCGCTGGATGTTGATCCTGGTTACCTGTGTCCGCATCATTAAAAGATGCAGCCCAAATGGCAACAATACATTGAATGTACGAGTATACGAGGGAAAAACTAAACATAACATAAACTTGAAAGGAATCTGAAAGAAACACTTACCTTGGCTTTACTTAACTCATGAATAACTTAACTCATATGCAAGTACACAACAATAATAGGTGCAGTTATACAAACCATTTAAAAGAGGAGGTAGCAAATCAATTTGTTAAAGAAATGTAATAACAATTCAGTTTACATATAAAGTAATATAATATTGTGGGAGTTTCTCTAACCGACAACCACTACTATGATCCTAAGTAGTGATACAACGTCTTGCCCACACTGCCAGAATTGTCCTATACTTTGCCGTTATATAGAACGCCTTAACTAAGTGGATCCACTAGTCTATGCTAAAAAGCACTAAGGAATCATCTAAAAAGTTTGATCATTTTCTACCCATAATGGCTACGTGGTTTATGGAGACTTGAGTTAATATGAACTCGCGTTCCTATATTGGTGCTCAATACTACTCTCAAAATATACTTAGCTCATATGTTTTAAAAACAAAAAACTATTTCTTTGGTTTGAGATAATTACTCAAAACTTAACTTAAAAGCTCTCTTGGAAATTGGTGTTTCCCTTCTCGCTCAAATGTGAAAATATTTTAACTCTTGGGAATACTTTGTTCCCGTATAATCTTTGAAGAAAAGATCTTTTACTCTTACTCTTTACTTAACTCAAAACTTAAGTCTTAAAATAAAGTTAAAACATTTGTGCAAGACTTTTGAAAAGCTTTTTGAACTCCTTTGACTTAACTCTTAATTTCTTAGCTTGACTCTTAACTTTCCTGGAATTGAAGTATGGATTCAAGGTTCATGATCTCATGTTTATGGATTATTTCATGATGTTTAGACGTACCTTAGAGTGTTGGAATCAACTAGAAAACATAGGTATGTTACTAAGGAACTAGTATAGAAAGAAGGGGGGGGAATAGGAAGAACTAGTGTCCTTAGCGCTTTGAGAGGAGCAGGGTGCCAGCCTTAAAACTTCAGAAGGCTGGGGTGGAGCGCTCTGGCTGGCACGGCACCCCAGAGCCCAAACTCCAAAGGCCTCTTCTTGGGGCTCTTAGAGGAGGGGCGCCCCAGGCCCCTGCCCAGGTGCACTCCAACTTTTCTCCTTCATTTTTCAACTCTAAACCCCCTATTTCGACTTGGTTCTTTCCCTAAACATTTAGAATGAACCATACCATCAATATGTATAAGATTCTACTCGAAAAAGCACCTAAAATCACGAATCAACCTCAAGAAACTTCAACAACAAGAACCCACAAGATTTCACACGATATAACATCAAGAACTCATAGGATTTGCTTTAAACTATACAACTTCACTTAATTGAATCATGATTGGCGCGCGGGTGAACTAACCCAACACTATGTGATCTCACATACCTCGTACGGATCACCCCTTGACGAAATCCACAGGCAATTCTCCAAGAAATCGATGAATCTTGAATTTTCTTCTCTTTTCTCCTCTTTTCTCTTTTCTCCAAGTCCTAGCATGAATTTCCACTTTTCTAAACTGATCTAATTCTGATTAGACCCCAAATAAACCCGTAAAAACGAAATAAAATAATTGGCTAAGGAAAAGACTAAAACTCCCTTCCAAAATTCCGTTTTGACTCTCCTATTCCTTTTCATTTCATTCCACCAGTATACATCTTTGTGGAGCCTGGATGAATTGAGTATCGGGAACAATTTGCTTCTTCCATGATTTTCTGCCTTAACCCGTCTATATTTGGAACACACAGTCTTCCTTGGCATCTCAAGGTGCCATCTTCTGCTAAATTGAATGCAGTAATTCGGTGCTCACAAATCCCTTCTCGATACTGTAGAAATATTGGATCGTCATACTGTTTCTCTTTCACCAATGCCATTAATGATGATTCAGCAGTATTATGTACGACTACGCCTCCATCTTCAACTTCAAGAAGTCAGACTCCCAAGCTGGCTACTTTGTGAACATATCGTACTACTTCCTATTGTACACATGGTAAATGTACTATACTTCCCATAGATAGTTGACTAAGAGCATCTACTACCACGTTAGCTTTACCTGGGTGGTAGAGGATGTTCACATCATAGTCCTTCAACAACTCTAGCCACCTTCTCTGCCTAATATTCAAATTTGTTTGCTTCAAAAGATATTGGAGACTCTTATGATCTGTAAAAATATCAACATGTACCCCATACAAATAGTGTCACCAAATCTTAAGCGCAAATACCACTACAACAAGTTCTAAATCATTAGTGGGGTAGTTTTGTTCGTGTTTCTTCAATTGTCGAGAAGCGTATGCTATCACCTTCCCTTGCTGCATTAAGAAGCACCCTAGGCCAATACCTGAAGCATCACAATAAACTACATACCCTTTTGTACCCTCTGGTAAGGCCAATACTGGCGCCTTAGTCAATCTATCTTTCAGCTCTTGGAAGCTTTTCTCACACGCATCGGACCACTGGAACTTTACTGCCTTTTGCGTCAACTTGGTCAATGGTGCAGATATAGAGGAGAATCCCTCTACAAACCTGCGGTAATATCCAGCAAGTCCCAAGAAACTACGCACCTCCGTCGGAGTAGTAGGTCGAGGCCAACTCTTTACAACTTCAATCTTTTGGGAGTCTACTCTAATACCTTCACTAGAGACCACGTAGCCAAGAAAAGCCACAGAGTTCATCCAGAATTCACATTTTGAGAACTTAGCATATAGTTGGTGCTCTCTGAGTGTTTGTAGGACAGCTCTCAAGTGATTTGCATGTTCTGTGGCATCACGTGAATATATCAAGATGTCATCTATAAATATAATCACACACATATCAAGAAAGGGTTTGAAAACCCTATTCATCATATCCATAAATGCTGCTGGAGCATTTGTTAGTCCAAATGACATGACAAGGAACTCAAAGTGTCCATATCTCGCTCGAAAGGTTATTTTAGGAATATCTACTTCTCGAATCTTCAGCTGATGATATTTGGATCTCAAGTCAATCTTTGAAAAGCACTTAGCTCCTTGCAATTGATCAAATAGATCATCTATCCTTGGAAGAGGATATTTGTTCTTTATCGTCACTTTATTAAGTTGTCTGTAATCTATACACATCCGCATCATTCCATCCTTCTTGCGTACAAATAGTACTAGACCACCCCAAGGCGATATGCTAGGGCGAATGAAACCTTTATCAAGCAAATCTTTCAGCTTCTCCTTTAGCTCTTTCAATTCTGATGGCGCCATTCTATAAGGCGGAATGGATATAAGATGGGTACCGGGATCTACATCAATACCAAAATCAATCTCTCTAATTGGAGGTAGTCCATGAAGTTCATTCAGAAACACATCTGGACATTCATTCACAACGGGCACAGAGTGGAGTCGCCATCTGTTTTTCAGCTTGAAGGTCTCTTACATGGACAAGGTGATATAAACACCCTTTGTCTATAAACTTTTGTGCCTTAAGATAGGAAATAAACCTTCCTCTAAGCATCATAGCATTACCCTTCCCCTCTAGGGCTGGCTCACCCGGGAAATAGAATCGAGCAACTTTGGTTCGACAATCAACTGTTGCATAACAAGACGACAACCAATCCATGCCCATAATAACATTAAAATCAACCATTTCTAGCTTTATCAAATTTGCCAATGTGTTACGGCCACATATTATTACTAGGAACCCGTAATAGATGCTTCTAGCTATAACAGAGTCTCTTACCGGAGTTGATACCACAAATGGCTCATGTAATAAATCTGGCTCTACTCCAAATTTCTTAGCAACAAATGGAGTAACATATGATAGGGTATCCCCTGGGTCTATCAATGCATATACCTCATAAAAGAAAATAGATAAGGTACCTGTAACCACATCTGGGGATGCCTCTGAATCCTGACGACCTGCTAGTGCATACATCCGATTTGGGCCAGCTCCAGAACCAGATCCTGTACCCCTGCCTGTACCTCTCCCTGCTGGTGGTTAGGGCCACGTGATGAAGAAGGCGTTGATGCTGAGGATGCTCCTACAGAGCCAGTATATTATGGCCTATCACCTCTACCCTATACCCAAAGCTTCGGACAATCATGTATCTTATGACCCTCAACTCCACACCCATAGCAAGCAGTAGATCCATATCGACACTCTCCCATGTGAGACCGGCCACAGTGCCTGCAAGTAGGTCGAGGCGATAGTCCCCGACTAGCACCTCTCGGATAGTGGGGATTAGGTGCCCTCGAGGTCTGAGTCTGCTCCTGCCTGGGTCTGAGCTGGGGCACTAGCAGTTGAGCGGTCTAGTGATTGAGCCTGTCTGGGAGGACCTCTACTGGAGTAAGCTGTAGCATCTCCCTGAAATATTCCAGTACTCCTAGCCCTCTTATTTTGTTCCCTATATCTCTCAGCCTACAATTTTGTATACGGTATTCTATTTGCTGAGATGTGTCATAAGTCTTGCAATATCCATATCCCGATTTAATGAAGCAACGGTGCAAGAGCCAATCAAATGATCCTCAAGTCCACCAATGAAGTGATGCATCATTGCATTTTGGGTGCTAACCATCTGAAGAGAAAATCTAGCCAACTGAGTGAATCACATGCAATACTCCCTGATGCTAAGGTTATTCTGTCGAAATTTTAAAATTCATCAACCCTCACTTCCCTAAGCTCTAGTGGAAGAAAGTGCTCCATAAAGGCCTTAGAGAACTCCTTCCAAATAGTTGGAGGAGCATCCACCCACATCTCGTACCAAGAAATGGTGACATCTTTCAGCTGATAGGAGGCTAATTCAACTGCCTCAGTCTCAGAGATATGCATGACCCTAAGAATTCTGTTGATCTCATCTATAAACCGTTGTGGGTCCTCTGTCTCTCTAGATCTTGTTAATACTGGGGGATTCACATGGAGGAAATCGTGTACTTTGGATCCAGCTGCCTCTTCATGAACCGTACTAAGTGTTGCTGTATTTTCTCTTTGGACCTGAGCAGCTACCAACTGAGTGAGCAACTGTATTGCCCCTCTAAGATCTTGCTCTAAGGCACCTGGTGGCGGTACAGACGGTAAATGAACTACCGTTGGTACTACTGGAGGTGTAGCAACTCCTGTAGCTCCTTCTGTCATGGGAATCTGAGGACCTGGAAACATAGGACATGACAAGCTCTGCTGACCAATGGTCTGATCACCTACTAGTTGGGACTGCTCTAAAATGGATGCCTCATGAGTAGTACTAACTGTAACACCTCAGAAATTAGACCCAGAAAAAAATTCAGAAAATTAGAAGCTACGGGCACCACCTACGGACCGTGGGATGACTTACGGTCCGTAGATGGACACTGCAAACCAGCTCAGAAAAATCAGCTAAGTCTCGACCCACGGACAGACCTACGGTCCGTAGATCAGACCACGGTCTGTGGTCTGTGTCCGTAGATCAAGACCTCCTCTACCCAGCCTCTGACACGAACTACGGTCGACCAGCACGGACCGTCGTTCGATCCACGGTCCGTAGGTCTGACCGTAGATGAGAGTCAACAGCCAGTTAGCTGAAAATTATTGATGGGTCAACTTCAGATGGTCATAACTTTTA
>JAJOOO010003043.1:0-26035 GCA_029582685.1 Solanum piurae | reverse complement strand
GTTTCCATCTACGATTGTGAACTATAACTATTAACTTATAAGAACTGGTGATTTAATCTTCTGTGTATAAGCTTAAACTCTATACACCAAATCATCTATTATATAAGTTAAGGACACATATATGACAAATTGATCTATATAACGTAACACTTTATTGAATTGAATAAATGAATAAACAATTGTTCAATAATAATACTATATCAAAACGCATGGTTAATAGTATAACCTAACAATTTGAAGCTTTAATAAGTGAAACTCCATAATACTGTGTTAGCTTAGAGTTTGAAATTCTTCCCATTCTTTTATTTATGAAATTCAGAATCTTTAAAGATGAAACTCGATCTTCAAAATAAAATCTCTAATATTGTACATTTTATAACAAAGCTTGTTCGAAGTCCATAACATAATCATTGATCTTGAATTCAAAAGTGGTAAGGTGAAAATAATTATATCACGTGTTTATTTCACTCATAATACTTATTTATAAAATTAATTATATAGTTTACCATTATTTTCACCCATATTACCTATTTTAAAATTTTATAATTATTTTGCTAATGATAGCTCCACTTGTTAGAATTTTGAATTCAAGCATAATGTATTGGAGTTTATTCTGTATTTAATTAGGTGAAGGATATTTTGATCAAATGTTATTTCACATTAATATGTGGCTACTTAATTACTTTCTATTTACTGTTAAAATGGTGGCTAAATTTTGATTGTCGACTCAAAATATTGTGATCCCATATATTTTTTTCCAAAATGTAAAAGTAAAGGGAATAAAAAATAATGCTAATTTATTTTTTGTTACCCAACTATTAGAATCGATTAGACCTACTAAACGTATATGTCTAATCAAGAACTTCCCAAAAATGATTCATCTGCCCACTGAATAATTTCATGTTTTTTCCATGTTTCTTATGAAATTTATGTTAAAGTGGACTAATTTAAGATCGTGTTCAAATATTTAATCATTTGAAATCAGATTAATTTGAAGTTGAAGTTTTATTATTTGCGTTCTTCAGATTTTTTAAATTGTATTTTTCCTTATAAATATGAATTTTTTTAAACTATAGTTTGCTTATTCGGTGAACGGGTGAAATTGTTTATAAATTGGGAATTTTTTACTAGTTTTCACAAATTTCTAGGTTTTTACGTTTATATGAAAAAATACTACTTTAAAAAAATTTCAAATTGCATGTCTAAACAGAACTTTAACATCAAATTGTGATTCCATATTGCATACCCAAATGGACCCTTACATCTAAAAATAAATAAATAAATAATTAAAATCGTGATTTGAAATCTCAAATCCTGCTTTTTAAAGAACCTGAAATTCAAACATGATCTCAAATCACATGTTCAAACGTTGATTTCAAATTATGATCCCAAATTCCATATCCAATTGTGTATTATGTTTTTTGATATTTTTTTGTTTGTATTCAGTACTTATGACTAAATTCGAATTCACACTCTAAAGTGCTAATTTTTGTAGGCGACACTTCCAATATAATTTTTTAAATTTAATTTTTAAAATTCGAATCTAAAACCTCTAATTTAGAATGGATGAGTCCTAACCATCCCACCACAACTTATGTTGATAGTTTTTAACATTTCGTGATTTTCCACCTACCAAATTTATGTATGTGAAGAAAGGAACAAGTTGAATATTACCCTAATTAGTGTGCTCAAAAAATAAGAAGAAGAGGAAATTGGACTAATCAATGAATATGTAGTCATAATTACCCACAAACTTTTTTGGAGGTACATTAGCCGTATGTTTTGGGGTAGAAATTAATACTGTATATAGTTGTTAATATTTCGTATGTAGTCATATAAGTACAAAAAAAATGGAAAATATTCCTAACTTTAATTATCCTCTCATCTTAAAAAAGAAAAAAGAAAAAAAGAGGTCCATGCAAAAACCAATAGCATAGCCAAGTCCATTTTGCTGATGACATCTGTTTTACAATTCAAATTTTGATCACTAAGATAATAAATATATCAAGACTTTTACTTTATCATATTAAGTTAACGTATAACAACATCTATCTATTTATAACCAAAAAAATAAATATTCTTATATTCGGAAGATTGAGAAATTATTTTTGAAAAAATCCGAAAGCATATCTAGAGTGTTATCTATAAATTTACGTAAATATAATATTTTTTTCAAATCTTGTATATGTATTAAATTTTTTACTAATTTCTATAATTGTTCGACAGTCGATCAATTATTATTATATATCAACTCAATGTCTATACAATTCAAAAAGTTTAATAATTTGAATCCACTTAATTATGCCTTTTATTTTACACAATAACAATAGTATATACAGTGTAATCCCATAAGTGATGTTTGGAGATGTAAAGTGTACGTTGACCCTATCCTTAACGTAGAGATTGAAGTTATTTTCAATAAACGATCGACTCAAAGACAAGTATATCAAGTCAGAATAAAAAAAATAACAAAAGTGAAGAAGTTACAACAAAAAACTAAAAACAACATGACAAAACCTTTTGAAAACAAAATGAATCATAACTACAACATAATAATACTATAACCAAAGTATAAGAAGCAACAAATAATAATAAAAATTAAAAAACAAGCGACTATAAAAATAATATGCACTACGACTACTAATTTTAAAAAACAAATAAGACAATAAACTCAACTATCTATTAACCTGCTACCAAAATCAATATCCTTCCATCTAAGATCGTACAAAAGACATTTTATTTTATATTGTACATTTAGTAGAATTGTAGTAAAGTAATGACAAGACAAAATATCAATAACCAAGTTGGATAAAATAAATAAACAAATATGGACGGAGGCTCAACTATATTAAAGACAAAGGGCCCCTTAGCAAATATAAAATAAATAAATAAATCTAACATATGAACATGTCACCTTATGTCACATTATCATGTTTAATTGCTTGCACGTCCTTAATAAATTATATTTTTGCCAATCTGTCATTATATGACTCTTTCATATATTTTATAATATAAAGTATTAAACCCCAAAATAACTTCATAAATTCCACTACCTTTCCCCAATTCATACCAATCTTTCTTAGCAAACTTTTTTATTTTCTCTCTTTTTCTCTTCTAATTTCTAAATGATAAAAATTTAGTTAAATTAAGCTCAAAAAGTTTTCTTTTTTCTAAGTTATATAAGTTATTTTTGTTTGTTTTTTTGGTCATGGAAGATAGTCTATACAAAAATCCATTTTTTCATAAACAAGAAGATTCCACCGGAACTCCACCGGATAATGCTGCTGATTCTTGTTTTTCCGGTGATGAAGCGGTGGAAGTTAGCATGCCATCACCAAGAAAAAGGTTTGTTCATTATTATGTGTCGATATCAGTTTGTACACACCTCGACTAATTTTCAGTAATTGAATTGTAGGGTTTTTGATTTTTTTTTTAAAGAAATTTGATCAAAAAACCACTTATTGGATTTCGCTGGATATGTTATTGTTATTGAATTTGATCAAAAAATAAAATTTTCTTAATTTTTTTTAAAATTTTGTAGTAGGAGAGGAGCAAAAAAGAAAGTAATTTCAGTGCCAATAATTGAAGGTGATGGATCAAGAAGTAAAGGAGAAGTTTATCCACCACAAGATTCTTGGTCTTGGAGAAAATATGGACAAAAACCAATTAAAGGATCACCTTATCCCAGGTAATTATAATTAAATTAAATTAATCTTCACTTATTTTTAAATTTTTCATAAAAATGAAATTCATAATTAGTGTAATAATTTTTATTTTTTAAAATAATTAAAAGAGGTTTTTTGGTAATAATAATTGGATTTTCTTCGTAGTTGCCGCCGGGGGTAGTTGGTAAAGGTTTTTATACTTATCCGATAGGTTTAATGACTAAATAATTATAGACCAAAAACATTGCATTAATTAGTTAGTAATAATTAATATAATTAATTAATGTAGTAGTTTGAATTTTGTGTTTGCTAGTTACTACTACTTCTCACTCGCTTACTTAAACCTTGTTAATCACGCTCCTTTTATGGTAATTAGTATTTGCTCCGTCTTAATTTATATGTCGTATTTTTAAAAAAATAGTTATTTTGAATTATTTGTTGTTTTAGAAGTTGAAGATAAAATTTATCTTATTTTTATCTCATACTTATTGTTTTCAAAGACTACGGATATTTAAATTATGAGTGATGTTATGACCATTCAAATATTATAAAAGGTAAAGAAATATTCACGATAGATAATTTGAGATGGAAGGAGGAATTAGCCACTTTGGTAATCAAAGCCGCTAGGCGTAGAGTTTTCTTTTTCTTGAATTATATTAATTGAATCAATTTTCTTTTCAAAAGTATTTATGAACATTTATTCCAAGTTTCTATCAATTATTACCACTAGAAAAAAATGTCGCAAATTAAATTGTTGCTTCTAGCTAGTAGCTTGTAGGGCTAAACTTATCAAAAGTCAAATTTACTTATTTTTAGAAAAATTAGGTATTTAACCAAATTATTAGAGGGGGAGGTGTTTTTGAGTAATAGCACAAAATATTTTTTAGAAGTTGAAAAAAGTAATTTTTCAATGAAACAGTTTTGGAGCCTTAAATAGCACAAATTACTATTTTAAAATTGACTAATCAAATACAAATTCCTATTTTTTAATACTATTTTTCCAAAAAGTAATATACCTCCCCTAATAAGCAGATTTTAGAAGTTTGGACAAACTACTATCATACTCGCTGACTTAAAAGTGTTGAAGTTACCACTAATTACACATTTAGCACATTACCCATTTTAAGAGCTAGCACAACAACCAATCAGGGTCGTGATGAAGTGATAAATATTTCTTCATTCTTAATCAGAAATTTCGAGTTTAAATTCTCGTGATATAAGATCATCTTTGTTAGGAAACACTTTAACTCTAATAAGAAACTAACTTTCCGACACAAATTTAAATTTACTCGAAACCCAACACAGATATTGAAAGCAAGGTTGAAAACAAAAAAAAAAACTAACACAAGGATAATGTATGGTACTTGCTTCTTCTTCTAGAAATGAAGCATTTATACCATTAAATAAGGGTTTAATTCTGCAAATAACATTAATATAGTTGTCTCTTATAGTAGACTCTTTCAACACACTGTTCCTTAATTTAATAACCATTTGCTCTTATTGATTTTCATAGTATGGCCACATTGACACATTTACACCACTAGATAAGATTTTTGTGCATAGTGGCCTTTAAGATTCTCATTTTTTTAATTGCCACTTTGAATGAACTTCTACACCTTGATCTAACCTCGATTTCTACAATGTCCAATTGGTAATATAGCCACTTTCTTCTCCATTAATGTGGATTCCATGATTGATGGTGATTGACTGATTGGTGAATGCAAAAACACTCTTTGTTTTCAAATTTAGACTTTGCTTATTTATATTTATTTATAAATGTAGTTAAAAATATGTTTATAATTATACATTTTTTCAAAAAATAACAATAAATATTATGGGTAGGGAAAGAGGAAATAGGCAAAGAGATTACAAAATAAAGAATCGCGTAATCATATTGAAAATACCTTTAAACATAGTGTGAATTATTATTTTTATTCATGAATTATTAACAGTATTAAAAACACTTCTTTACTTGACTAATTGAACATAAAATACACTCTCAATCTTGCAAATGAGTAAAATACACTTTCAAATTCTCGTCTAGTTTATGGATGTTTTCAGCACTTCTTTTGATTTTTTATTAAAAGTTTTATGCTCCTATAAGAGTTTGTGACCATTTATTATATCATGTTGCAAATCGAGGTATATCTACGTTTAGTTAATCAAGTAGATAGATGATTTTTAAGGCGGTCAATTGTTCAGATATGAAACTAATAATTTACATCAAATTCAAGGTTGTCTTCAATATTTATATTTAAAAGAAATCAAACCCTCATTAACAAGGCTATAATCAGTCAACTAACCGAGTTACTAAGATTCCGTTAAAATATTATTATAAAGTTTTGGTGGGCTATGAGTTGGTACAAGTATTTACTTTTTAAAATTTTAACATGTGTTTTATGTGTAGGGGATATTATCGATGCAGTAGCTCCAAAGGCTGTCCCGCCAGAAAACAAGTCGAGCGTAGCCGTCTGGACCCCACCATGCTTCTCATTACCTATTGCTCCGAACACAACCACCAAATCCCGGCCGCCGCCGCCGCCAAACACCACCACAACAACCACCCTACTACCACCACCAGTTCACCGACTACCTCTACCGGCACCGCCGGAGACAACAATGCAACAGCGGCTGTAGCCACGGACTCTGCCGTACTAGACAAATCGTCTCCGGAAGAACCAGATCTATTTGCTTATCAACACGATAATGGATTTTCAGAGCTCGCCGGTGAGTTAGGTTGGTTTTCCGATATGGGAACAACAACTACATTGATGGAGAGCACGTCGTCGTCAATGGTGGGATCCACGTGGAACGACAGTGACGTGGCGTTAATGTTGCCTATTCGGGAGGAGGATCAATCGTTGTTCGGTGATCTCGGTGAATTGCCGGAATGTTCAGTTGTTTTCCGGCGGTACAGTGTGGAAACTCCCTGCTGCGGCGGTACAGGATAACAAATCATTTGTCAAATTTTCACTGAAATTGCGATACGAATTTTTATTTTATTTTTTAATTACCTTCCTGACTTACGTTTTTTTTGGTTTCACGTTCTTCGTGACCTTTTTTTATTTTATTTTTATGTAAAGATCTGGTAGATTAAAAAAACAAAAAAAAAAAGAGAACGAAAATATACTTTGATTTGATTTTTACTTCAAGCATTGAGCTCCTTTTGGTACAGAAGATTATGAATTTAATTTTTTTATTATTTTAGTCAAAATTATCGAATCGTGATCGAAAAGCTAACACCACTTTCCTATTCACATTTTGGATGCCTACTTATTGCTTTACAAATGTGGAAAGATATTTGGGTCTAGAATGGCAGTTGGCGCCTGGCGGCTTTAGAAGAAATGATTGTCCACTTACTATTTTTTATTTTTTTTGTTCCCTTCTCTGACGGCACTTATTGGACTATTTTCATTTTTTCTCTTTGATAAAAACAAATATTTAAAAAGAAAAAGCAACTATATTCAACATATGAAAAATATGTGTAATACATAACCGCTTAATCTCAGATAACCTGTCGTGGCTATAATTTCTATCACAACTTTTTATCCTTCCGGTGAGTGCTCTGTGATCCAATTGGACACTTCAATTCTTAATAAAGTATTCTAAATAGATATTTTTTATTCAAACTTTAAAAAAATAGTTCATGCTTGCTTTTATTAGTCTATTAGATAGTTGAGTTAGTCATATAAAATATGTCATATTTTATTTTCTATTGGGAATAAACATCAACTTCAAGGAGAAAATGTTTGAGGTTTTACGACATATTGAGATGAATAAGTATATAGATAAATGAGAACCGATGGAAAAAAATCAAAATTTGAACGAAAAGTGTAATTGAAATATTTTATTAAAAATTGAGGTGTTCAATTGAAGATTCCCCCTTCTTTTTTCTTTATCTTCTTCATGTATGTGCTACAGAATATTTAAAATTCATTGCTCATTTGTGGTTATTCTGAGTTATTTTGGTTAATCATAATATTATTTGGATAAACTTAGTTACACCTCAATTATTTCACCAATTTATACGCACCTCAATTATTCCACCAAACATAAGCTACCTTTCACTAACACAACAATCGAATAACTCTATCGATCAAAGCTGGGACATATAAAAAAGATCTACTACTAATATTTTTTTCTCCATCCACTTCATTAACTCAGGGCACACCCTGACATGTTTATTTTAGGGGAAATAATAATTTTAGTCCCTGTGTTATTACCTTATTGTGGTTTTGGTCCTTGTGTTATTAGACTAAACATATTAACCTTTAATTAAATAAAATGTGTAATTTTAGTCCTTATACTAACTTGATGTTAACACTGTTAACTTTTTCTTTTTTATTATTCTTAAACAATCTCCAACTCTGGAATCTGTTGCCATCCTTTAATTTTTTAAATTTTCTAAGTTAGCACTTTTTTAAATTATTGATTATCGTTTTTTAAAAAAAAAAAACTTGTAAAAGTTTCGAAATAAGAACAAATGGAAAAGTTGTGATTCAATTATTAGTATGTATATCCATGGCCTCAGAATGACAATACTGTGTAATCCTTGCATTGGCATTAACATCATAGTATGGATATTTATCAACGTAGATTGTGGTGCAGTGATAGAACTTCTCCACCCTTAATCAAAGTTCGTGTTCAAGCTCTGGGTATGGAGAAAATTCTGTTGGGAGCGCCACCCCCAAATGTGTTCTGTAATGTGGAGTCCAAATTTAGCCAGAGCTTCAATACGAGTGTCAAACACCGCGTGAAAAATAATAATAAAAAGAATATTAAATTCACTAATTGCAGATGTTTTGTGATTTTATTTCTTTTTGTTTTGTCCATCGACTAATATTCGAGTGTTTGACTTCAAGTTATTTGTAGATTAGAAGAAAAGAGACGTAACGAAGAAACTTGATGACATTATGCTTAGATTTTTTATTCTTATTTTAGTTTTGATCAAAAGAAATTTTCTTTTTAATTTTTTAAAAATATCAAAAGTTGACTTTAAGTTAGGTATAAGGACTAAAATTACTCACTATATTTAATTAAAGGTTAAATGTACTTGGTCTAATAATACAAGGACAAAAATCACAATAACCTAATAACACAGGGACTAAAACTATCATTTCCCTTTTATTTTAATTTCTCAAACTACACAAAATATGCAGATTATCAGATTTTGATCTTGCACATATCATGAACAACAAACATTGCTACTCAGGAAATACACTTTCAAAGGGGAAAAATAATTAAGACGTAAATTCGACACAAAAGAAGATATCGGTAACAGGTTATTGCAAAGATCTTGATAATTTCTCCAGTTTTTCAAGCCATCAACCAGAACACATAAAACTAAGACCTTGTTTAGACATTCTGTAATTAGAAACTAGCAGTACCTGCTCCTCCTTCGGAATTTTTCATGAGAACGCTACTTCGCGTATTCTCATGGCTATAGCATAAATCTTATATCCCAAAGAGAGAGAAAACAGGGGAGGAAATCATTGATTTAATGACAATTTACAACTGATATATAAAGCTTGAGCTATTGTCTTACGTAGTTTCCTCGAGCCCTAGCTCGAACAGCACCCAAACTTTTTCCAAGGAGACCCTTCATCTTTGATGTTAATTGTCTGTCCTTTAGGTGGTGCAGATGAAGTAGCACCTTCATCGCCTGCCTCGACTGCTTTCTTACTGACGATCCTATATATCTGTGTGAGAGCTTCAGTAAACGCATTTTCAACGTTGGTTGCTTCTAATGCAGAAGTTTCCATGAAGTATAGGGCTTCCCTCTCTGCCAAAGATTTAGCCTCATCAGTTGAAACAGCCACGAGATGTCGGAGATCTGATTTGTTCCCTAGGAGCATGACTACAATGTTAGGGTCAGTATGGTCTCTCAATTCCTTCAACCACCTGTTGACGTTTTCAAAGGTAACATGTCGAGTAACATCATATACGAGCAAAGCACCGACAGCTCCCCGATAATAAGCACTCGTAATGGCACGATACCTGGTATGAAGAAAAAACTGAAGCAGTGGTACAACAACATAAAGGAACAAGGATGCATCCCAATACATTCCCTTCATATATAACAGTAGCAATAAGTTGCATACAAGCAACTACATCATTCACCATCAGCACAGATCGTTAATAATGTGGGGGAGGGACGCGAAACCAAGAGGGAAGGAAAACTATTAGTAACAGCAAAATCTGTATATGCAATTGAACTTTGAATATGATGAATATTAAATTTACTGATCATTAAAACTAATGAACACTGTAGTTTACCAGTAATATGTGACCCGTTTTATTCACAAAGTTAAACTTTATATCAATGATGCAATCAAAAGTTTTTTCATTGGTTTTCCACCCAGTGTCTGGTACTCGCATTGGAGCCCAACTAATTTAGAGTCGCGCATTGCAGGGCCCATTTTTAGGATCGGCGCTCCCACCATGACCTTTTCAATTCAGATCTTAAGACACATCAATCAAAAGATCACAAAACACGTATAGTAGTACCAAGATGCAACTTAAATGGGTTCAAAAGACTAACCTAAGTACTTCATTCAATTAGTATTTCTAACTATTTTTCCTAAACAGAGAAATAAATCCACAACTTCCGGAATATGAGATGATCTAACATGATCTGCACAAAAATTAAAAAAGAAAAACAAAAGCCGAAGAAACCATAAGACAGAAAAAGAAAAAAGCTCAGAAGGATGAGGTGTACTCCATCTTTCTGCTGCTGCTATCTTTAAGGGCTAAGTAGGGAAGTCTGGTAAATATATCAGACTTAAAAAAACACCGTATGCCGAATAGTTAGAAAAGAACTATTTTCTTTCCTCACAAGAGATGAAATTGCTCAGAGATTACCTCTCACGTGGCAATGTTATTCATCTCAGAAAAAGGGTTTTGCATGCAAATATCAATAGAGTACAGAACAAATTGTCGGCTTTGTAATAAGAAGGGAGTAGGATTAATATTTTGTCCAGAGTGGATCACGTCCTTGACATTGAGAAGTGTACAAGATGTTAATTACAAATCAGGCACTAAAAGGCCATGAACCTGCAGCTGAACAGTGTCAACAAAAGCACTGCCAGAACTAACACGCATACCTGAGCATATTCTAAAGAAATGAATAGGATAAAGGCCGCTTACAAACTTAAGCATCATATCAGAAAGCTATGCAAGGGCGTTCAAGCAGGGATAACTGTATTTTATCTTCCTCTTAATTCAGTCCTCACGTTTTTATCATCCTGCTATACATGCTTTCAATCACCCCATCATTAAAACTGCACTGTGTTTATTATCTATTGTAAGAAACAAGAACATAGAACGTTTCAAGGACAACAATGATGTGATACCTTTGCTAATGGCATGCGAACCGCAGTTATGATTCATAAGCCTAGTAGCCAATAATGTAAACCACATCCTCAGGTTTTTTGGTTCCCTAAATTTTTCTCTAAGCTGAAAACTTTTTGTTTTGCCAAATTTCTTTTCTTTCATTACATTCACTACCTTTTGGAGAAATGACTTCATGTGAGATTCTTTTTTGCCCATATCAAATATCTGCTATACTCCTTTTCTTTAAAAAACATAATACGATAGAAGTTATAATTACCCAGGGTACTGTCAATGAAGTAGTTTTCATGGGATTTCTGGGATTAAATCCTAGCAAAGACAAAGAATGTTAGGTGACTTCTTCCCATTAGTCTAAGCTTTGGAAGACAGTTACCGGATAACTATACTGGATTTAGCACGTAACAGGTGGCTCAAAATGGCCTGAAAATCACCGTTATAAAAAAAAATCCTATAGAAGTTCGAATTTTACCTTAAGTTGTATCTCAATTCTTTTTGCCAGTACTTTAAGTTGTATCTCAATTCTTTTTGCCAGTACTTTAAGTTGTATCACTTACAATTATGACTTTCAATTATTTATTTGTATTCTGACCTTAATGGTATTGGTTTAGTTTATAGCTAATTCAAAGATTTATTATTGCCTATGATGTGCATAAGTATCTTGTATGTGTTCATATAGACTTTTCACTAAATTTGACGGTATCTGAAAAATCTACACGAGCTAACCATACCCATGTCACAACCATTCAAACATGTATATTGATGATAATGATTAATGAAGAATCCATATAAAACATCTATATTTCAAAATGACAGTTTAGTTTGAAATATGCACTTTGAATTTTTGCACACACTTATTCTACTCCTTTTTTAAGGTTTACTTCTACTCCTTTTTGTTAACACATTTTGCATGTCTTATAATCATCAGTAATCTACTCGAGGAAAACAAAAAGGAGAAATTCATACTATCCGGTAGAATAACAATATCAAGTGTAGTGCAGACAGTCGCGTTTCCATACATTAGACTACGAAGTATGTTCTTTAAGTATAGCATCTACTACAAAACCAAAAATCAATGACATAAAAGAAAAACTAATCGAAATCATATGTTATAAATGTAGAAAATACAATTATTCATATTTTTTACAAGTATCTGCAAGAATTACAACCAAACAAAAAAACTATCTTATTCCGCAAAGAGTAATGGTGTCATCTAGAAATGGAGAATATTTTACATTGCTTAGTGCTAGCAAAAACCAATCCATTCTAGTCTACACATCAACCATGCCTGTAAAAGATTCAATTCCTTTTTCACGTATAATGCCAGGTTCTCTTCTTTGATGTCTTAAATTGGTAAAAGAAAAGCTAAGAAATCACAGTAAAAAGTCTAACATCAAAGGTGTGGTGAAATGGATGGGATGCCCGGCGTTTAACTAGAGGTCATAGGTTCGAGCCCCGGGAGGGGAACCCCTAGTTAGGGAGTGCTTCCCCATTTAATGGTCCTATGCAACACGAATCTAAACTAGTTGGGCTATGAGTATCAGACATTAGATGGTTACACCCAAAAGAAAAAAAGCTAGAAACCAGTCAAACAAAAAAATGGCCAAGGATTTCAAAAATTATGAGGAAATATTGAGTTACTTTGGTCATTTATTTTTCATATTAGAAAAAAAAATACCCTGCCAATACTAGTATGGGAACTGCATAAGTCCAAATTAATCTTATACCAACAAATTTCTAAAACTAGCTTTCAGATTGACACCACAATAGCATCTAAACAACTAGGAGTACATATAGCCTACACAAATATTGAATTGTGTGATCATCTCATCTAAAAGTCCATTAGGACAACACACTTTTATATATTTCATTATGTCTTCAACAAACTCTCACGATCAAATCTAATTCTTTCTTATGAACCAAGCTCGAACAAATTCTTCTTTTATAATTAGTTGCAGTATGCCATCCATGTTCCTCAAATTTCAATTAGGAATACAGATACTAGACCCCATAGACAAGAAATCCCATCCAAGCAACAATACCACATATATACACTCTTAGACAACACCAATAAACACAACAACATTCAAGAACCCTGGCACAAGCAATTCTCACTTGCCTAAATCCCAAACACATAAAAAACATCCACTTAATACCACTCCTATATGCTGTTACTTGGACCTCAATCCTTCAGAAACTGCCTCTCTACCTTGAGAAGGTAGGTAGGGGTAAGGTTGTGTACACAATACCCTCCCTAGAAGCAATTCTCACTTGCCTACATCCCAAACACCTAAAAAACCACCACATAATACTACTCTTATATGCAGTTATAGTTGGACCTCGGTCCTTCGGAAACCGCATCTCTACCTCCACAAGGTAGGGGACTAAGGGTAAAGCTGCCTACACACTACCCTCCCCAGACCCCACTTGTAAGACTACACTCAGTATGTTGTTATTACTATTAACACTACTCTTCAACCTCACACAACTTCAAAATAAACAAATGCAAACTCAATCACTAGTATATCACCAAAACAAAACAAAAAAGGTTAAAAAGATTCAACCTTTACCTTTCTTGACCAGCAGTATCCCAAATCTGAGCTTTAATAACTTTACCATCAATATTAAGACTTTTGGTTGCAAATTCAACCCCAATAGTTGATTTAGACTCCAAATTGAATTCATTTTTGGTGAACCTGGAAAGCAGATTTGATTTACCAACACCTGAATCACCTATCAACACAAGCTTGAAAAGGTAATCATACTCATCATCACCTCTATAACCTGCCATCTTCTTGCTCTGTAATTTTACTTCTTGATTGACCAAAAAGTAAAAATTCACAGAAAAGATTCAATTTTGAAGAAGTTTTGAAGAAGAGAATTTTTTTTCTTGAAGGCGGAGAAATGGGGTGAGGACTCTTGTCTATATTCTAGGAACAGCTCGAAATAGCAAATTCATAAAAGGAAATGACGAAACTACCCTTTTAGGCTCTATGATTTAATTTTATATTTTAAAATTTAAGTTCGTGGCGGCTCACCCTGTATATGACGAAATAAAAGTAATTTCATTTCAAAAGTTTGAATTGTAAATCGTTAATTAAGAATGAAAGAATATTTTACCAATTCATATTAGCTTTGTTAATTTTTAACTCTTTTTCTATGATACTTTTGGAGGAAAAAATATTTCGTAGAGATTACTTTAATTTTTCACTTTGAACAAAAAAAGGAATTGAAGTATGAGGAAGGTTTGTTTTTTTGGGTCCAAAACTTTTGGTAAGTTAATTAAAGTGACAAATATGAATGGTCAATATATACTCCACAATTATTGATAATAATATTATTACCTTAAAAAAGAAAAGTATTCCATATAAGAATATTACCAATCATATAAATTTATTATATTTAAGTAATTTAATAAAAATAAATATATAATAAATTGACCTTGGCTTTGCTTCAATGTTTAATGTCAATATTGTATTCAAATTAATGAAAATTGAGTTTTTTAAGTTGAGTCACAAACTTCAAAAGGGAAAGGGTAAATCAGGAAGAACAAAAGATTGATTAATAATTAATGTTGAAACTTTTGTTTAGGCGTATAATTAGAGCCACACAAATCAATAAGTGGGATGTTTTGTTAGGCATGTGGGGTGGGTCATCATTCAAGCTAAGAGCATAACTAAATTTATAATTGTTTATAAATTCCTAGTTGTCTAATAATTGGTAGACAGGTGTATTCTAATCGAAAAAATTATATAATTCAAGTGAAAACTCTAATTCATTTGATGTCTGTCACCCTTTCCTCCTCATTCCTTCATTAGTCTAGTTGCAATGGTTGCGGACGCATGAAATTTCTCTCTGGGAAAATAGCTAGAAATGTCGAAGTAGGTTATGACTTATAAATAAAAAAATAAGGTGTTAACGGATAGGTGTGCTGATTTTGCGAGAACACATTCGAACATGCGCACTACTCACGTTGATGGTAGAAACCCCCAAAGCAGGCTTGGGAGTACCTGCGAGCCAAATGACGTAGATATGCAACAATACTTCATATATATGAAAAAATCCATGTTTTGCGTTTATTCATTTTGTTGTAAGCGTTGTTCTAAGATAGTCTTCAAGTCAACTTGTTGTTTTCTATAAGAAAATGGACATTGATCTAAATTAATTCTAGAAGTTATTTCATAAAATGAGAATTGTTCACTGATGACTCAAGGTTCATATTAGGAAAAGGAGAGTGAGGGGAAGAGGGGGCAGCCCCCCGGTACCGAGACCCCGGTAATCTCTTGCAGGGCGCACAAGGCAAGGCCCTTAGTCTTACCTCATGCAGTTTTTGCTTTCTTGTTGGCTTAGCAATGTTTTGATTGCGCCTATCTGTGTTGCCAATGAATCAAAATATAGGCGAGCACCCCTTCTCCCGAAGTTACGGGGTCATTTTGTCGAGTTCCTTCGACATGGTTCTCTCAAGCGCCCTAGTATACTCTACTTGTTCACCTGTGTCGGTTTGGGGTAACCCAAATCCCATGCCAACATAAGGCCACAATAGATCTTTTTCTTTGCCTTTCAAGATATTGCGTATAAAGAGAAAGATAGCCAGTCCTCTTGGGCCGCCGAAAGTGTTATGTAAAGACCATAAACAAAGATCATTTTGTCTCAAAGGAGCAGATTAGAAAACTCAACACCCCTCACTTCCAATCCGAAGGTTGCAAGTTCGAGTCACCAAGGGAGCAAAAGGGATGGAGCTCCTAGGGAGGGATATTAAAAAGAAAAACTCAACACCCATATATACTCTGTCAATTAAATTGTGGATAATATAATATGATGATCTAATATCGAATAAATCTAGAATTGAGATAAATATGATTTTGATATCATAATTAAAAATTGAATATTATTTGATCTAACTCAATCTAAAATTTAGATCATGAATAAAATTATTTAAGACGATATAAAAATAAACGTCGGCCGACCAGGCAACTCAACCCTTCCTCACCACATCAATATTCAACTGTTATATCTACACATTCACTGGGATTTTAATAGCGTGAAAATATATACTATTATATATGGATCCATTTGTTGAATTTTGCCAGTTGTATATATTTTCCTATAATTGACAGTCGATATTAACTGTAAGACACTGCTTCTTGTTTTTTTTTTTTAATAATTAAAATTGTTATAGCCACTTCATATGAACCATAATCTTTTTAGGCAATAATGCAATCATTATATAACATGATTATTTTTAACGCCTATGACAATTTAATTAGCAGATATACCATAATATAGACATCATATTCTAGGATATTAAAGGGTCGTTTCGTAGCTGATCAGAGTTAGGTAGATATTAGTAATGTAGGAATTAGTTATTAGTTATAAGTGAATCTATGTACTCTATTATTTTACGCAAAAATAATACATAGATTTCCTCATAACTTATTCATGTATTAGTTAAGCGGGTTTCTAAGTCAACCAAACTTCATATTAATTTATACATGAATAACTTATTTTCTATTTACCTATCAAACTTTCGTATAAATTATACAAATAAAATACATGAATAACTTGAATCTCATCCAGCTGCCAAACGACGTCACCTCATTATTTGGTTATAATGGATTGAGTTTTTACTTATTTACGAACCTTTAATCTTTTTTAAGTAAAGACATTCAAGTACAACTTTAACTTTTAAATACTATTCTTCGATATATACTTTTTAGAAAGTTTCAAACAAATCTACGTTCAAACGCGTACCAATCAAGGGTGGAACCAACATATTGTTAAGGGTTCATCCGAACTCCCTTCGAAAAAAATATTATTATTTATATGTGGTTAAAATTCCTTTTTAGGTATATATAATACTCCGTAAATATCAAATCCCCTTCAACTAATTCGTATGTTTACATATTCAGATTTTAAATCCCCTTATTGAAAATCTTGATTCCACCAACGGTACCAATAATGCATTTCCTTGAGGAAAATCTTTTTGAACTTTTGCAGATTTTTTCGATTGCTTGGCTTTTCTCTTTATTTTGGTTACTTGCATGGTTGAATTTTGTCAATCAATCACATCCTCTTTATTATCCAAAAAGGTCAAAATTATTGATAACTTCCTTTCATTCATGACAAAGAGAAAAAAAAAAGCATAGTATTTTGTTTGCATGCTACAAAGCATATAAACACAAAATTAAAGCTTAGAACAAGAAGCGCACACAAAAAAAATGCTAAAGAGGATTTAGGCAAAGTTTAAGGATCAATCAACCTAATTATATGACATTGTCTTTTTCTAGTTTTATTAACATTTTTCATTTTACTCGTATAAAGTAGACATGATATGACTTATCTTTAGCTCATTAAAGACGTGATATTAGATATGCAAACACATAAGGTAAATGGTTAGTAGAAAGTCGAGCATTTTCACTCTTTCTTATGTGAGAGGATAATTCTAGCGTAGAGCACCTTGTCTACGACCTCTTCCACCTATAAATATTATTTTTATTATTATTATAAAGTAAAGATATATATATATATATATATAATATATTCCCTTAACTTCTCTAGACCTCACTAGAAAGAACACATTGATATAATATTATTGTTGTACGCTATGTAAAAATAACATAATTATGTTTAATATTGCTAACTTTTAGAATTAATCTTTTATATTACTCTCTTAGTCCTAAATTAATTATCATGTTTTAGTTCACGAAAATTAACTAACTTAAAAATAAATAAAAAATTAACTTTCGAAAAATGAAACTATTACATTGAAACGAAAGGAATACACACATTGATTTATTTATGAATAATATCATAAAAGGTTTCACAACCAGCCACTAGCAGCTGCCATATGTTGGGGGCAAGACAACAAGCACCCATATAAGCACTCATCATAAAGTATCCATCATAGACTTTTTTTTCTTATAATAATGGTATTGTTCGTATCATCTCACATATCTCAATTATTGATGATATATTATTAGTATCTTTTATCAGTAAGACTAATATGTATTATGTAACTTGTATTACTAGTAGTCTTTAATGTTTTCGTTGTTCATTTTGTAATGCTATATTTAATTTATGTGGCTAGTCTATTGGTAAGTAAAAGGAAAATATTTTCTTTTCATAATAATCATAATAATTTTCAATAAAATATTTGCAACGGAAATGATAGACATTGACATCATTATATGTTGAAATTACTGGAATACCCTTTCGTAACAAGCAAGCATGTTGACGGAGAGAAATTTGCTATTCACATTTCTTATATAGTAATAATATATTTAGAAAATGAAAGAAAATGAAAAAAAGAAGAAGAAGATATTATCCTCAAATTTCAGTATTTCACTTAGACGTACAAAATTAGTACTATTATTCACCAATTGCACGTTGAGACTTGAGTGACATCAATAAAATTCAATAATTATATGTTACGCCATCCCTTTAATGAAGTGGTCGTCAATTACTAAGTACTTTGCTATCGAGTCGTAGAAAATAATTTAAAATTTCTTCGTTTTTAATAAGAGATCTCAAGTTTGAATTTTTAAAAATAGATCAAATAAAATGAAAATCCAAATATAATCGGGCCACAACACAAGTATTAAAATATGAAGATCAGAAGATTTAATCATCTTTAATCAAAGATCTTGAGTTTGAATTCTAAAAATAAATCGTATAACATGAGAATCTTAGTATAATCGAACCACAACTTGAGTACTAAACATCGAATGAGAGATCGAAAAATGAAAATTTATTAATTCTTTTAAGCGTTGGATAACTATAGTTTTCTTCACTTTTTCACTTTTACTAAAAACATATAATTTTAAACTTTGAGCATTTGGACAAACATCAATCACATTCAACAAAGATTTTCTTACTCCCATTATCTCTTAAACAATTTTGGGTGAGTTGTCAATTTTAACATGTATAGAACACATAATATTTTATAATTTATATTTTTTAGATTTAGTACACAAATGTAAGGTCCTCAATATTTAGGCTGTCCAAATATTAATATTTAAGTTGTCCAAATATTAATATTTTTATTAAGTGGTCGAACACATAAATATCCAATTCAATCAAGTAAGCCTATCTCATAATTGTAGTATTATTTATAGAATAATAATTTTGGAATTAATAATCCTAGGATCAGAGGCGTATCCAGGATTTCGGAATGATGGGTGCACTATTATGAAAAGGTTGATCTAATCGGTTTGACATTTAGGTTCTTATCATTGAAAACAATTAAAATTTTAGTCAAATTTCTAACCTCACTAAGAGGTGCACTCAATCATCGTCGCATTATATGATACTTCGAGTGTGGGTTCACACATTTAAATTTAACAAAAAAATAAAAAATATAACACTACTATATATAATTTCGAGAGGGAAGCATGAGTTCACGTGAACCCAGTGACCTCCTCCTGCAGCCTAGGATCAAACACTAAAACAACTCATCTTCCCTTCTCCTAAAATCAAAATTAAATTGAAAAAATATATTTATCCTACTTTGTATAGTTTAAACCTAATAAACACTTTATATTAGACTTTGTATATTCTATGTATTCACTAAATAATTTTGTTATTATTAATTTCAATAGTATAATTTATTATCATCAATCGTAAGATAACTTATTCATCAACTAAACGATCCAAAAATTTGTTTAGTTTGGGGGTTATCCCAATATAAATTTGGGATTAAATTTGTCTATATTTGATTGTGAATATTAGCTAAAACCATAAAAAAATTTATAGCAAATTATGCAATTAATTATCCATCTTATATTGAAGGTGAGATTGTCTGTCTTAATTAAAATCATGAGGTAAACTTAGTCAGTTTTGAATCAAACAATCCTTAGATAATTTTTTTTTACATAAGTCTTGGTTTAGTGGTGGCAAATGGGCGGGTTGGGTCAAATTTGGGCGGGTTGAAAATGGATCAACATAAAATGGGTAATAATTCAATCCACCCATATTTGATATGAGTAAAAATGGATTGAGTAAAATACTAGTTTAATCATATTTTACCCATATTTTTATGAGTAAATAGTACTATGCTTAAGAATTCAACATGGAGAAATTTTTTTAGTCTTTTTTTAGATGAAAAATGTTGAAAATGCTTCATTTAGTTTTATTGTATCATAAAAGTAAAAAAAAAAAATCCTATAACTTTTCAATATAAAATAAAATTATGTAATAACAAGGGAAACATATTTTTAATTTCAAAGTAAATGAATATTTGCATTTTAGGACTAAAACATGCTTAAATCACTTTAGGCAATGTCAATACTAATACATGATTTGCTTATTTTACACTATTATTTATTATCCAATATAAAATTAAACAAATAAAAAAATATAATTATAAGTAACAAAAGAAATGTACATAAAATATATATTTTTGGAGGGCCAAAGATTTCACCTTTTCAATTATAGTGAAAATAAATAGTTCTATAGAAGAACATAAAAAGCAAGAGAAATTACAATATTTTTAGTGATATTATGAATTTATAGTGAATAAAAGATAGAAGCTTAACCTATTTGACTAATCCATACTTTACCCATATTTTTATGGGTTGAATATGGATATCAACCCATATTTTATCCATGTAAAAAATCGCTCACCCAACCCATTAAAATATGGACGGGTTACCAAAATATGGGCTCATTTTGCCGGCACTAGTCCTGGAGGACAAAAAAAGACAGTTTGGTACACTATCCTCTCGCTATACACAGGATTCGAGGAACAACAAGACCACAAATATTAATTACACTCAATCTTACCCTACATTTATGTAAAAAACCGTTTGCACATCTCACGAACTCCTAATTGGAGAACAAACCTTTTATATTTCTATCGATGAAAGTTAGCATATCTGAATTAACTCGGACTGATCTAAATCAGCTCGAACACTACCATCATTAAAAAAATAAAATGTCAATTTACTCAATTATCTTTGTACCTTTTTTTCTTTTATCCTTATCCCTCCCCTTTTTAGCCCCTTTCGGTTGCCTTAGCTACAAAAAATAGACAATCCAAAAATTGGTTATTTTTACAAAAAATACTTTCACGTATGCATTGCACGTTTTTATTTATTTTATTTATTTTTCTAGGTCAGAGTCAAGAAAAGAATCTTTTTTTTTTCTTGTAAGATCAGCTATAACTACTCAATTTGTATGTAAAAATAAATAATTAATTTTTCTCTGGATATTCATAATCCAGCAACTTTCTTTGTACCCATTTGGAGATCACCCTTTTTTTCACATATATAGAGAACAAATCCCAAATCTTTGTTGTTTTTATGCTTTATCAAACCCTAAAATCCACCCGCTTCAACTCTAAAGATCGAGTCTTTCACTGAAAAAGATCCAAGATTTGCTGCTTTTTGAATCTTAGAGGTAAAATCTGGCAACCCCGTGTTGTTGTTTTTATGTATTTTATATGATTTTGAAACTTGAACTTTGAGATTCTTGATTTACTTTGGGTGTTTATTTTCATTTGGGTATGATTAAGATCATTTCTGTATGTTGTTACTTAAATGGGTTTCTGTTTGATTAAGAAAATCAGCTTTTATTCGCCCCTTTTGTTGTGTGATTTCGTTTTTAGGTTCTATGGGTTGATTTTGATGTTCTTGAGTTAGGGTTTGTTTGTTAAATTTGAAATGTTTGGTGTAATTGCAGAAAATTGAAATTCCCCAATTAGAGGAAGGCAAGAATCTTTGTTAGAATGATGTCTAGATCGTATACCAATCTTTTGGATTTGGCATCTGGGAATTTTCCAGTAATGGGAAGAGAGAGGGATAGGCGACGGATGTCGCGGGTAATGACAGTTCCTGGGAGTATATGTGAACTGGATGATGACCAGGCTGTTAGTGTTTCTTCTGATAATCAATCTTCACTTGCTGGTGATCGGATGATTGTTGTGGCGAATCAGTTGCCATTGAAAGCGAAAAGGAGACCGGATAATAAGGGCTGGAGTTTTAGTTGGAATGAGGATTCTTTGCTTTTGAGACTTAAGGATGGTTTACCTGAAGATATGGAAGTATTGTTTGTTGGGTCTTTATCTGTTGATGTTGATCCAATTGAACAGGATGATGTTTCTAGCTATCTTTTGGATAAATTCAGATGTGTGCCGACCTTTCTTCCACCTAATATTGTGGAAAAGTACTATGAGGGATTCTGCAAGAGGCATTTGTGGCCACTTTTTCACTACATGTTGCCATTTTCACCTGACCATGGAGGCCGCTTTGATCGTTCTATGTGGGAAGCATATGTTTCTGCCAACAAGATGTTTTCACAGAAAGTGGTTGAGGTGCTTAATCCTGAGGATGATTTTGTTTGGATTCATGATTATCATTTGATGGTGTTGCCCACGTTCTTGAGAAGGCGGTTCAATCGATTGAGGATTGGGTTTTTCCTTCACAGTCCATTTCCTTCATCTGAGATTTACAGGACACTTCCTGTTAGAGAGGAAATACTTAAGGCTCTTCTATGTTCTGACCTTGTTGGATTCCACACTTTCGACTATGCTCGACATTTCCTTTCGTGTTGCAGTCGAATGTTGGGTTTAGAGTACCAGTCTAAAAGAGGTTATATAGGATTGGAATATTATGGAAGGACAGTAGGTATCAAGATTATGCCAGTAGGGATACATATGGGTCACATTGAGTCTATGAAGAAAATTGCAGATAAAGAGCTGAAGTTTAAGGAGCTCAAACAACAATTTGAAGGAAAAACTGTTCTGCTTGGAGTTGATGACTTGGATATTTTCAAAGGTATCAACTTAAAGCTTCTAGCGATGGAGCACATGCTCAAACAGCACCCCAGTTGGCAAGGGCAGGCTGTGCTTGTTCAGATTGCCAATCCTATGAGGGGTAAAGGAATAGATTTAGAGGAAATACAGGCTGAGATACAGGAAAGCTGCAAGAGGATTAATAAGCAATTTGGCAAGCCTGGATATGAGCCTATAGTTTATATTGATAGGTCCGTGTCCAGTAGCGAGCGCATGGCTTATTATAGTGTTGCTGAATGTGTTGTTGTCACAGCTGTTAGGGATGGGATGAACCTGACTCCATATGAATACATCGTTTGTCGACAGGGTGTATCGGGTGCAGAAACAGATTCAGGTGTAGGTGGACCTGACAAGAGCATGCTAGTTGTGTCAGAATTCATTGGGTGTTCTCCTTCCTTAAGTGGGGCAATCCGTATTAATCCATGGAATGTTGAGGCAACTGCTGAGGCAATGAATGAGGCTGTATCAATGGCTGAACAAGAGAAACAGCTACGACATGAGAAGCATTACCGTTATGTCAGCACCCACGATGTTGCTTATTGGTCGAGAAGTTTCTTGCAAGATATGGAGAGAACTTGTGCTGATCACTTTAGGAAAAGATGCTATGGCATTGGTTTAGGCTTTGGGTTTAGAGTTGTTTCCCTAGATCCCAACTTCAGGAAGCTGTCAATTGATGATATTGTGAATGCTTATATCAAGTCTAAGAGCAGGGCCATATTCCTGGACTATGACGGAACTGTGATGCCGCAGAATTCTATCATTAAGTCTCCTAGTGCTAATGTTATCTCCATCCTGAATAAACTTTCTGGTGATCCAAACAACACAGTCTTCATTGTTAGTGGAAGAGGGAGGGAAAGCCTAACCAAGTGGTTTTCTCCTTGTAGAAAACTAGGACTTGCAGCAGAACATGGCTACTTTTTGAGGTCTGTTTCTTCTATTTCCCTGTACAATGTCAATTGATATCAATATTTCCTGCATTCTGGTGTCTAAATGACTAGTGCTTCTTTTGGTTACGTTATCCAAAATATCAATCATTCTAGTTGCTGTGGTCTTGATATGGACTATTCCTGCTTCCTGTATCTACTTTTTGTATGGTGTCTACAAGTCTAGTGTTCTGGTAAAGCAACACTCACTCGGTGTTAGAGCTGATACCATTATCAAAAAAAAGAAAGGAGTTTTCTTGCAAATGAAGCAAAAGTGATATCGGTCATTTTCATCTCATCATTTTAGGATGCCCCTAACATTTGATATAGCTGTTAGAATTATCTTTAGTATTCTATGCAGCTTTTACATCTTTCAGTACTTCCAAATTCCAATTAGTTCATTAATCCAATCATCCCAGTGCCTTCTCAAATCTCTATTGTGCAAGAATTAGGGTTTGTTGTTTGCCAGGTCAATTTTTTCTCTTTTGTGTTTACTAATTTTTAGTCTGACAATGCAGATGGGAACGAGAACAGAAATGGGAAGTATGCAGTCAGACCTCGGATTTTGGGTGGATGCAACTTGCTGAACCCGTGATGCAATCCTATACAGATGCTACAGATGGTTCTTGCATAGAAAGAAAGGAAAGTGCTATAGTGTGGCAGTATAGTGATGCGGATTCTGGATTTGGGTTTTCTCAGGCAAAGGAGATGCTTGATCATCTGGAGAGTGTTTTAGCGAATGAACCGGTTGCCGTGAAAAGCGGTCAGCACATTGTGGAAGTGAAGCCTCAGGCATGTATTACTCATCCCAATTTCCATATGTTTTGATTCATATTTGTTGCTTATATTCCAAGATTTACACTTCAAAAATGTTACCTAGCGTCCTTAGTAAATGACTTCTTCTCGTATTGATTAGTCTCCTCTCCCAAAAACAGTGTTTGGTTTCCACTTCCCTGTAATCTGGATAAAACTCTTTTATTAGCTATCGGTTTTTAGATGAGAAATATGATCGTGTTGACCATAGAACCTTATACATCCTTTGGTTTCCTGTATATGATAATTGTGCTGATCTCCACATTAAGGGTGTGTTTGGTTAGGAGGTTTCCAGTTTTTCCATTTTTGGTTGGTCATGTTATTTTGGAAAACATTTTCTCTGGGAAACAAGTTCATTGTCTCCTTCCCACCCACCTAGCTGTTAACCCCCACCCCTTGACAATCTCACTCCTCGTCCCTGCCACTTCACCTTCCCACCCCATCCCACCCTCAAAGTGTTTTGCTTGATTACATATAAATGTTCTTGTGATCATATGTTTTGTTTACTTACCTAACAGTAGAAAATAAGTAAGAAAATGTTTTCCTTATACCAAACACGCCCTAAGTATGGCATTTGCTTTATGAGTCGCTAGTTGGTTATATTGCTTATAAGGATGGTGTATATTCTTTTTTAGTAAGTGCGGATGGTAATGCTTTCAAGCTTGCATCAACCTCCATTAGCTATCCCTTTATGTAATCCAGTATTATCATCCTCCGTATTAAATGCATAGGTTATTTTTAGTCCAACAACATGTCCAGTGTAATCCCACAAGGTGGAGTATTGGGAGGGTATAGCGTACCCTAGCTTGTGCAGGTAGAGTGGTTGTTTCCGGTAGACCATCAACTCAAGGCAAGCATAAACACTACATATATGGAAACATAAGCACTAAGCAGTAACAACAACATGATAATAAAAAGCACAAGACTTGTACTGATGCTAATGCTACTCGTAAGGAAAAACAGAATGCGAACCATCTCAATAATACTAATACTAATACTAATGCTACTCAAAGGAAAAACAGAATGCAAGACTACCTACTATAGCCTTGTACCCTAATTCTCGACCTCTACACCCTCCTATCAAGGGTCATGTCCACGACCTTTGGGGTAAGCTGAAGACTTGCCATGTCTGCCTAAACTCCTCTCCCCAATACTTCTTCGGCCTACCTTACTCTACCTCTCCTCAAGCCCTAGCATCAGCCTCTCATACCTCCTCACTAGTGTGTCTTGTCGAACTCCTCATGACATACTCTAACCATTTCAGCCTTGCCTCCTGCATCTTGTCGGACATGAAGGCCACTCCCATTTTTTCCCAAATATCTTCATTTTGACCATATCTCTCTTAAGTAAAGCCCACCCATCCATCTCATCTCCGCAATTTTCATCTTCTGGACATGGGAGTTCTTGACTAGCCAACAACACTCCTCCCCATACAACAAAGTTTTAACTTACTTTCAACTTTTGGCGTCACCTTGTCACAAAACACACCAGATGCTAGC